>VDFB02008883.1:0-21274 GCA_007258455.2 Sequoia sempervirens | reverse complement strand
TTATTCCCTTATTTCTCATTTTAGCCTTCAGGAATAAGTAAAGGCTAAAATAATGTCCCAATAGCCATCAAGAAGGGGACATTACAGTCCTCCCTTCCTAAAATTGGTTGTCCTCAAGAAATTGCAAACTCAGGTGCTGTAATATCTTCTCATTCTCCCATGTGGCATCCTCTGCTGGCAGATTTCTCCATCTCACCAAATACTTCTTCACCACCCTATTCCTCAATCTCCTCTCTCGAGTATCTATAAACTCCTTGGGAACAACAACTAAATGTCCCTCCTCATCCAATGGAGGAAGCTCAGTAGAAGAAGTAACCTATTGGCCTAGTGCCTTTTTGAGGCACGAAACATGAAATACATTATGAATCTTACTGCTCTTAAGAAGCTCCAACTCATATTCTACCTCTCCAATCCTCCTGATAGTTCTGTATGGTCCATAGAATCTAGGTTTGAGCTTCTTTGCTCCGCTCTTCTTAAGATAAAATTGTCTATAAGGCTGCAAGAGAAGGTATACCAAATCATGAACCTCAAAACTGTGCTCCACCCTATGTCTATCGGCATATTTATTTTTCTGATTTTGTGCCACCTGTAGGTTATCCTTGAGTGCCCTCAAGATATCCTAATTCTCTTGAATCCAATCCTTGGCTTTGGGAGCCCTGCTCTCACCAAAATCCAACTTTGTAAATGAATGTGCATCATATTCGTAAAAAATATCGAAAAAGACTCATCCCAATGGACATATGATGTGTGGTATTATAACAATATTATCCTAAGTGCAACCACCTAATCCATGCTCACTGCTGCCCTGCAATGTAATTGTGCAAGTACCCCTCAATCCATTTGTTCACAATTTTTGTCTGCCCATCAATTTGAGGGTGGTAACTTGTGCTTGGAGTCAACTCGGTGCCAACCAATCTAAAAAAACCCTACCAAAATGTACTCATGAATCTACTATCCTTGTCACTGACTATATTCCTGGGTAGCCCATGTAATCTAAAAATCTCTCTGAAAATTAACTCAACCACCTGTGGAGCCCTGTACTATGATGGAATAGAAAAAAAGTGTGCATACTTCATCAACTAATCCACCAGCATGAAGATACTATCTCTCCCATGCACCTTAGGTAGACCTGTGATTAATTCCATAGATATGCTTTCCCATTTCTACTCTGGGATAAGTAATAACTACAACAACCTAGTTGGATGGGTATGCTTTGACTTGTTCTACTGAGAAGTCACACACTCCCTAACATGTCTCTCAAGACATCATCCTTGAGGCCCTTCCATGAGAACCTCTCTCTGACCAGTATGTAAGTATTGAAATAGCCTTGGTGGCTAGCTAAGGGGGTGTCATGAGAAGCCTACAATATCTTCTCCTTCAGTTGGGACTCTAGCTCCAAGTAGATCCTATCCTTATAGAAAATCACATCATCCACTACCTGATACCTGTCATCCTGAATCAACCCATCCATCAACTCACAAGAAAACTTATTCTTAGAATATTCTACCAACAAGATGGATTTCCAATCTGCAGAAATCTCAAAAAGTGAGAAAGCTAAAGGTCTCCTAGAAAGGGCATCTACAACAATGTTCTTCTCCCCTTTCATAGACTCTATATAAAAATCATAAGCCTGTATTCTGCTAGCCCACTTTTGTTGCCTCTCATTCAAATCCCTCTACTCCAAGAAATATTTGAGGCTATTGTGGTCGGTCCTCACCACAATTTTTTCTCCAACTAGATACCACATGAACTTTTCCAAAGCATGCATAATGGCAAGCATCTCCTTATCATAAATGAAATATAGTTTTTGATGGTCAAAATAGCACAACAACATTTAAACATAATATCTCTATTCTATTTCTCCTGAAAAAGAAAGACAACATATAGTAATCTAACTCCCAAGGTCCTGGTAGTTGGTTCTCAACTGTGTTGATATTGCTCAATGGTCAATATGATTGTAATGTTCAAGGGGCCTGCTGGTTATTGAGCATCTTGATTGTTGTAGGATCGAATTCTTATTTAAACTTACTCTAACAGGGGTGTATAAAGAAAAGGAAAAAGATAGATCAAGGACATAAGAGAAAGAAGAATGTTGATTCATCTAATTAACCAGACCTATTTCTTTCCAAGGAATCCACAAACTAGAACTGCCAAACAAATCAACCTGTAATCAATACACAACTATTCATTCATAGTGCAAATATTAATGGCAGATTGCAGATCATAATTGGCATTAAAAAAAAGATAGAACTCCATTCCTTGAAAGCTTTCCAAATCAAATGATTAATAAAACAAACATCATTCAAGAGCATAACCTAAAGCAGGTTTAAGTCTAGTTGCTTCTACGTCAATGAAACAGATAAGCACCATTTACAAATCTGGCAAGATCACTAGTGTACAGAAACCCATATCTTCAAATTGCCTCCATCTAAACTAATAAAATCAAAAAAATACATCACCTATCATACTGTAAAACTCTAATCAGCTAAGTTGTAAAACTCTAACTCTTTCCTCAGTGTCTAACCAACCCTTTACAATGAGCTTGATTTGACAATTTGTAGCTCAATTCCATAATTTACTCCTCAAACTTAGACATCAAAAAGTTGTAGCTTTTTGTGCACATAATTCAATCAAAAAGATAACTTTTTGTTTCAGCTCTCACTTTGGTTTCAACTGATTTCAGTTTCAAACTCCACTCTCCAGTCTAACTTCAGTTAACAATTGCAACCTTTAGTTACAAGTCAATTTATGATTTGACTCAAAGTTATCCTTTTGCACAATAATTTGTAATATCCTTCCCTAAAATAACTCCACATAATGCTTAGCTTACTTTTAGTTTATTGATCTTTTCAAAATCTTCATTTGCATGTGAGCTATGCAAATCATCCCTAGGATTCTTTACCAATTTCCATTTCAAAAGATACCTGTAGAACATGAACATGCATTAATTAATTTATAAAATTAATCAACTCATAATATTTAATTAATTCTAAAACTAATTAAAAATCTTAGGACATTTCAATTAACTGAATGTATAATAGTCATTTAATCAACATAATTGAAATGCTATAAAACCCCTTTTAAATCAATGCTCTGTATGGATTCGATATCCATTTGCTCCTTTGAATCCTGAAATTACCTTGGCACTTTTGAAAAATCTAATTTGCGCATAAAATGCAATCAAGGCACTTTATGAGACACATTTATCAATGAGGCATTCTATATAATAGTTCACATGCCTTTGTCTATGCTTCCATATTTTTTTGTGATCATGGCATCTTTGAGGTACCTCATGTCGAGCAGTTCACGCACCCCTTCTTCGTGCTTCCAAATTTCACGTATAGGCATCGACTAAGAAGATGCAGGTGAAGGTTGGAGAGTGGCTTTACACTTGCCGATTGCTTTCGTTTGAGGCATTATGTGAAATTCCACAGCCCATGCCGCCCATTCTTCCACATTGTATTTCTCAAAATGACATTTCTCTTAGGCGCCGAATGCAAATTGATTGGGATTTTTTAAAGCCTTTTAAATCAAAACTATTTTGCACAGATTCTGCCATCATTTCATTCCTTGAGAGGAGATCTAGAGGCATTCGATAAATGGTGGGAATAATACAACAACAGGCTGTTCCTATGCTTGTGCATTTTGCGTTTGTTATTACCATGATGCGGTCTACAATCATGGCATTTCCTGAAATCTCATTTTTTGAGGCATTTGGCGAACTCTTCATTGCTTTGTATATGCCTCCACATTGTTTATCAGGGCAGATTTCACAAGATCTCAAAAAAGTTAGAAAGCTTTCAATATATAGATCATTTCACTTCCATGTGTTGAGATCTCCTTGAATATTCTATCAAATACTTCATGCGCCCTGCCTCTACTTTCATATTTTGCAATCACACATTCATGGGTGAAATTTGTTTGAATATTTTGTCAAATGGTCTACTATCTTGTCCATGCTTGCACATTTTGCATGCATCTAATTATAAAGACGGTGCTGGAAAAGGTTTTGGAATCTGCTTTAGCCTTTACACCAGCCAATTGTATTTGCTTTGAAAGCTCCAAAGCCTTTTCAACAAATCCAATTTTGTGCAAATTCTGCAATCATTGTATTCGATGACATCTTTTTATAGGCACTCCTTAAAACAATACATGCACCTTATTGGTGCTTTCTCCCTCATGCACAACAGATCCAATTTTTGTTTCATTCCACAATCATTGTATGCCATGAGAACGCATTTCTTTGAGGTGCTTTAGTCAAAAAATTTGCTTCCTGGTCTATGCTTTCTTATTTTTCATGCATGTCCACCGAAGGTTGTTGCAATTACACAATGATTCACCCTTTTCTCTTTGGCTTGTCATCGCTAGACAACCTCTCTTTATACTGTATAGGAGTGGAGGCAAAACCAAGTGGAGTCGGAGCAGGAACCATCCCTGGACAGGGGCGGAATTGTGTTTGGCTCGAAGTCTTAGCCTTGGCGGGATCGGAATCAAATTTGGACATGGACCTTTTCTCCTTGCTTTGTTTAGAATTCTTCCCGGGTCCTCCATCCGGTAGTGCTGTAGGGGCAGAACCATGTTCATGCACAGTCTGAATGAGTTAATCAGCGACCTCAGAACCATGATTGGTCGGGATTAGAGGTGAAGTCATTTTAAGAATGTAAACATTTTTTTACTTTACCCGTTTCATCTTCTTTCCTGGTTCCGCACACATTTATTCCATCTCTTTTTTTATTTCCCTATCACTTGGCGAGGTCGGAATATTTCATGAACGTGATGGGAACCATTTAAACTTATTTCTAATTTCCACCTTGCTGAGTGCAGGAAGCGGTGTGGGTTAATTTCCAAACCCCAACATTTAATATTACACTTTTTTTTAAACTCCTTTCCCTCTCGCCGTGCAATTTGACATTGTATTTTATTCTATATTATCATTATTATTTTAAATAAATCTTTTAAAGAAATAAAAGATTTGTTTATTTAATTTCCTTATTTTAAAACTTTTAAATTTAAATCCTTTTAAACTTAAAGCAAGAAAAAGATTCATTTTTATTTTTATTTTTTGTTTTCAATGTTTTATATTTTTTTTATCTTTTCCAAGATTTAATTTTTCTTTTTTTTGTATTTTCTAATTTTTCTAAATTTTTTTATATTTTATGATTTTTTCATGTTTTGTATTTTCTCATTTTTCTATTTTTTTGTATTTTCTTATTGACTCTAAGGTGGAACGACACAACAAACAATGAAAACACCCAGACAAAAACAAACAAACACGAAATCAGAAAAAAATGACAAATGAACCGAGCACAGCGAAAAGGATACAAAAGGATGGGATGATGACAAACAGAAACAAAGGAACGAAACAAAAGAAAATGACCAAAAAAAATGAACAATGCAATGATGAAAGACGATACGAAACGAAAAGAATGGAACGACACCCAAATGAAGTGGGGAACCAAGATCGAGACAGAACCAGGAAAATGAACCTTGGAAAATTTTATGTTCCGGTTTCGGATCCGATAGAGACAAAGAAAACAAAAAGAAGAAAAGAAGAGGGGGTCCCCAACTTTTCCAAGAAAAATCTGGGGCATGTATGCAAGGCATAACAAATGGAGACTCGGCTGGGAAAATACTCTAAGCATTTTAAAATGCGCAACCCTCCAATACCCAAAAAATTCGATTTACGTTCATTCAAGGCAATCTAAGAAGTGCAAACACAATCAAACTAGGACATGACAAATATCTGAGATGAAACTAAAACCTATTTGTGTGTGCAAATGATTCATTCCCCTCCATAAGTGTTGTTGTGATCAAAGTGGAGCAGACTCTACCCAAGCTATGTAGTTGTGAGTTACATTTTTAATGTGCAATGATATCCTAAGCATAGCTCTATTGCCAGATAGGCATCTATTTCCTCAACAAAGATACCTCTGGTTCTCTCTAAGCATCACTCTACTGCTAGTCAGGAGTCTATAGCTCCAATAGAGATACTCGAGTCACCCTTGCTAATTGAGTTCATTTTCAGATTTTCTTTTCTGTTCCTCTTTTTCTCAAATGTTGATTCTTTTTGAAGTAAAATTTCTAGTTTTCTCTCAATCCTTAAGCAATGAAGCTTAAGTAGCGGGTTGAGAACCACAGTGGACATCGTGAAAGAAATGTAACCCTTTAGATTTTTCACTTGGAATAAAGCTACCCCACCCAATGTAAACTAATAGATGGATTTCTTAAGGTGTGCAGATCGTGATAGACTTTCAAGGACTCCCCAAAACCGCATAATGTACCAAGTTTTAATTCATGCTAACATTCCCCAGCTTGAGATGGATGAAGGTAAATCAAAGTTTTCAAAGCTATTGATTGATCAAGTGTTTGAAAATACGAATAGAAGACTCTCAACAGATTCACCTTTCAGCATAACTTGCATACAACAACTCAACTTTCACTCTCAATGAGAGGAAACCCCCAAAAGAAAGAAAAGAAACAGAAAAGAAAAGAGAAGAGCAGAAGAAAATAGTGAATAGACACGACGAACTAGTAAAGCAAAAACAGAAAACGAGAACAAAAACAACCAACAAACAACAAAAGACCAAAAACAAAAGAGAAAGAGACAAAAAACAAAACTAACTAAACCAAAAAAAACAACACTAACCAATCCTAATCCTAAAATAACTCTAAAACCAGCTCTACAAACATAAAACTATAAAAAAATGTACATTGAATTGATTGATTTTTCATTATGTGCAGCAACCTTAACTTACTAGGTACAATTCTAAACCTAGAAAATTTGTCTTTATACTTAGAAATGTGAAGTTTATGTGCAAAAAATCCATTCTTAGGGTATAAAGTTTGAAATATTAACAGTTGTGGGTTCTCAGCCTTGTCATGATTCACCCACAAACACATTTTACTCTCCCCAACGTCATAATCAAACTGAAAATAATTAAAACACAGAGGATAATGGAAAGACACCACCTTATTTAGAAGACCTTTGGTTGTCGTGGCGTGCTCATGTTGTATGATCTCTTCTTCACGAGGTCTCAACTCATGGAACACCACTTTGTTTCGCTCTAAATCATGCATGTCAACATAAAGAACATCTATTAGCAATGTGCCATTAGCATTGAAGACATCAAAACTTTGTTCAAAAATTCCATGCATATCCCTATCACAATCAATGCTAGGCTCAAATAACAAACTAGTGTATTTGACTTCACGGGGATTATCAATCTCAATCATGTTTCCTAAAGTACATGCATCCTCAATTAAGGGATCAACTTCCTCAACCTTTAAATCAATTTTCTCAACATTTTCTTTACCTGACCTGGCAATCTTTTCAGACAACAAGAAATCATAACCACTTACCTCAGAAGGGAAACCAAAATGAAGAATCTTACGTAAATCACTTGAAGTGAGATTTGTTTTGAGGTAGGGGTCTCTATTTATCAACATCTCTGCATTCCTCTTGGGTACAGAGTCACAAATTATCGGGGTCTCCTTAGTTGGACTAAGCAACAAATCACCCGTGTTGTCAGCTTGCAAGTTTCGCAAACCTACCTCCTCCTGAGTTGAAGCATCGTTGTTAGCACTCTCTTAAAACATGTCACCCAAAAGAGATTGAAAATCAGCATCGAGCTTATCACCATTGATGTCAGAAATACCGATACAGGGTGAACAAGTATTGTCTTCGAACAACTCATTTGAATAAACATAATCAAATTTAGGAAAACATTTCTTCCATTCATGTTTTTGCCTATCGTCAACTAGAATGTGCAAGTCAGTGTCAAGCTCCTCATTCTTAAGATCAAAATCACTACTGCATGGTAAGCAAGGAATTTCTTCGAACATCATATTTGAATAAATAGAATCAAAACCAAGAAAACACTCCCTCATTTCATTCTCTTCATCATGTTGAAGGGATTCAACTTCTGAGATGACCTCTTGGTCACTTTCTTGATATTCTTTTGATATTCTATGGAGTCACCATTTGTTCATTCCTTGCTGCAACCAACCACTAATTTCATCAATGTTAGTATCTTGATTAGCACTGAGATCCAATTTATTTTCCTGACAAGGGTAAGTTTGATCTAAATGATTATCACACAACCCTTGAATAACTTGAACATCCATTTGACCTTTCTCCTTTGAAGAATCAATTTTACACTCAACTTTGTGTCCTTCACCATGAGATCCATTTGCAACCTCATTCACAATCATATTGTTCTCAGTTTCTATGTGTTCATCATTAAAATCAGCAGAGTCATTTTCTTGTGTTAACTCATCAAAAGATGTTTCTCCCTGATTGATCATCATGAAAGAATCTATGAATGCATCGATAAACTCATTTTCCACATCGAGCAAATCTACACAAGGTAGAGAAGCCTCAATAGTTGTTGAATCCATCTTGCTACAAGGATCAAGTTCATCAGATGATAGGGAAGAGCTCAACATGTTCTCATAGTTACTCTCATCATTTCGACTCGGGTCATTATCATTTTTATGTATGCTAGTTCTTTCATCTTCCTCATTGAGGGAATACATACTCCAGGGATCTCTTGTAAGTATTTCTTCAACAATGATCTGATGTCAAAAATATAATTCCATCCTACCTAGGAAAACATGGAAATCCATCTAGGAATGTTGATTTCTTCGATGTATCCCACATCCAATTGGTTTAACAAGTTCTGATAATTTTAGATCTCCTAATTCTTCCAATTTCTTCCTTATTTGATTTTGCACACGTGGGATATCTATCGAGAATGAACCATGCTTCTTTGTCCATCCCTCATCACGTTGATTCTCCTCACAATTAGAAGAGTTGTTCAAAGCATTGGAAGGTATTTCTGATTTCTCATGACAACAGTCTTGTGTTGATATCTTATTTCTTTCAATACCATTGTTAGTATTAACATTTTGAATGAAACTAGATTCCAATATGAGATTTCCATTATATTTTGACTTTATATCTGTTTCATGTTCTTTGTCAGATAAAACATCAAATTGACATACTTGCTCATCAAATCTTTTACTTACAATTTCATTATGATGTAATGCATTATGCGTTGGGGTATAACCAAAAAGAGTGGATATAGTCACACCTTCATTGGCAAGTGGAATACTTACCTCCATGGTTGAATTTTGCAGAGATAGATTCTTCCATTGGTCTTGTGTGGGATTAACTTGGTATGAAGCATTGGAAAATGTGTTGTTTGGAAGATTAGGAAAGTTGTAGCTACATAGTGAGAATGATTGCACCTGGGTAGGTATGGTGGGTAAAGTGGCATAAGGATGCAAAGGACGAAAGCTTGCAAGCACACGGGTATTACAATCCTAATTTTGGCTGCTTGAATTTCTCACGTCATGTCTAGCTTGTGCCAGTAAGAGAGATTTGTTCAATACATCATGTAGGGAGGTAATCTCCCCACAATGTCTAATTTTTGCTGCAAACGAAGGATTCAAACCCCAATAGTAATGCTCTTTTAACATATAATTGTAGACACCTAAAAATGACTTAGGCCTGCAAGCTTCATTTTTACCACTTTTGTCCTAGCATAATTATGACATTTAATTATGTCCTTGGTCCACATTCGATATTGATTAAATAATTCATAATTATTTAATTAATTCATGTCTTTTATTCTTCATAATTATTAAATAAATAAATTTTATTTATTTATTAAATACATCATTAATTGTCTGAGTCTTCCCTTAATTAAATAAATTTCTTAATTTATTTATTTAATATGTCACTAACTGTCATAATTAAATGAATTGATTAATTTATTTAATTAATTAATCTTATCTACTAAGTTGAATAATTATATTTAATTATTTAATCGTCAAAATTAATATTCCTCTCATTTTAAATAAATGAAATTATTTAAAATGTCATCACTTTCTTAACTATCAGTCCATTTTGGTAAATAATCTGAAAAAGATTATTTATTGTCTCACAAAATATTATTTTGAATTAATTTAATTCAAAATGGTAACTAATCTTCCAAAAATCAAGTAATCGAGCAGATTCTTGATTTTCCAAATCTGATCTTCAGTCCAACTCTTATCTTCTTGATTTTTTGAATCTCACAAATCAGGCAGTCTTTATCTTCTTGATTTTTGAAAATATTTATTTTCTAATTAATTTATCTCATTTATTCTCCACCGCCAATTTGATTCTCTCAGATGACATCTTGACTGCTCACTTAAGGATTTTTACCTAACCCTGATTAGAGATTGTCAGATTAAATCTGGGCCTCTGATTTTAGGTCTTTGTCAAAAAATCAATCTCGTCCGTCCATTCAAAATGGCATTTTCTATAAAATGCTATTTTTCTCTCATTTCTAGATTATGCACATAGATTAGGAAATATTTTAGACATAGGCATTTCAATTGTATTGTCATAGTCATAGGCATTTAGGCATTTATCAAATCCTTCAAAGCTTGGTGTAGGACTTAGACATTTATTTGTAGATTGCTCGCATGTTCGATCTGAGGGCAACATGTCAACCAACAAGTTAGAAGGTGTTACAAAAGTGAATCATGGAAGACTTGACGATTTACAAGTATAATCGTTCTTTGTTTTAACTTCCATTGTGTTTTGTAATTACTTTGGGTTTATTTTATATGCTTTATCAATGAATCTAATCCAAAAATTTACCCTTAGTTACATTGGTGAACCCGACATTTTGTAGAAAAAAATGTGTTTTCTTGTTTGTTTTCACTGTTTTGCAGGTTATAGCCAAGAAGTCATATGAAATCCTATCACCATCTTTTGAGCACAAAAAAATGGGCGAATAGAATCGTTTAAAAAAATTTCTGGGTTTTGTAGATCTTGGTCTTAGCTTTCCAGAACTGCAAATGGTTTCAAATTTTGTTAATATTTGAGAGAGTTATGGCTATTTTAGTGATCATTTTTTTTTTAATTTAGCTTTTAAAACTCGTGTTTCTTTTTGCCTATAATGTTTTTTTGTGCAGAATCATGGAAAATACTTTTTCGGTTTTGAAGGTTTGATTTTCAGCTTTCCATGGATATCTACCACTTAAAATTTCGTTAAGTTTTGAAAAATTTATCGCTATTTTAATTTGTTGTTGTCATTAAATTTTTATTTTTATTTTTTTTGTTACTAATCAGGATTTGCAGCTTGTTGGCGGTTACTTTTCGTGGGTTGAAGACAAACACTAAAACTACTAACGTATTGTCTTGTAGGTTTGATTGTCAAAGACTAAACATCAAAACAATGTGCTTGCATTTTTAGTAGTGTAACACACATTTTATTTTGGTGCAATTAAAACGAACCTCTATTTGATCATGTTTGAATGTGTTTGCAAAGCGATAGGTGAGTATGCTCTCACCTTGTGAAAACTTGGTGATCAGAAAACTAGACCCATTTTTATCTATTTTTACCTGATGATTTGGTATATTGGAGTATCATCTCCCCTTGCGCTTTCGGGCGATCTTGGGTGTAAGAGAAATGGTTACCAACTCTAGAAATTGGGCCTACCTGGGGATTTCATCACCCCAATGTGACTCAAACCGGCAATGGAGCTAAAGCCAAACTACTCCCGACCGGTATATAAATATAAATCTTAAGGGAAAACCTAAGATTGCGAGTGCAGATGTTTCATACAGACATAGTTGTACTCCCTTAAACCTTGTTGAGCTTAACCTCTTCAGGCTGGAGTGCCACCTTATTGGTGATTAATCTCTTGCCCCATGTATGGCCACTCGAATGGGGGTCCCGAACTAAAAACCTTTGTGTAGTAAGCCAAAAACCTTCTATTTGCTAGCGCAACACCGATCGTTGTGAAGGCATCCACACTTTCACAGTTTGTAGTAGAGGCGATCAATCTACCATGGGAGTTTCATGAGGCTTAGAAGCTTGGTTGGCCTGAGAAGAGAGTGCACTATAAGGGGGAGCCCGTGCAGCCAAGCTTTGAATTCACACACTATAGATATGCAGTTGGGGAAACCCACGTGGAATATAGTGAATATTGTCATGGCCTAACCTAGGATTGTACTTATCTGATGTGCGATTGGTTACATTCAAAACATTGTCCTTGTCAAGTGCTTGTTGGATTACTCAAACATTATACACAATAGTCACAAATATGGACACAAACAATTGACCTTAGACAACTCAGACTTTTCAACAAGACATTAGAAAACAATCTCAGTCGTCATTTTGAACTTAGACTTTGCATTGTCCATCATAGTCCTCCTTTGGCATCTAGACTTGGCATTGGTCATTTTCCTTAGTCCACATCTTCATTGTCATCTTGGCATTTGGCATCCTTTCTTGACAATTTTATCACCTTGCATTACTCATTTCCCTTGGACAAACGTCATTATCACTTTGCATTTAACATCATGACATCCACCACCTTGTCTTCCCTTCACCAACATAGTGATAGGCTTGCTAGTAAAGTTGAATACCAATTACTCTATAGAGGTCAATACCAACAAGCTTTAGACGTTAGGAGACAATTCCTCCAAAACAACAATCAATGTCCTTCATACCAACAATTCATGATTCCTAGTCCTCCGTCCATCTACCCTCACTGCCAAAATTCAATTAATACCATCCATGACATTATTCCACAACAAACATCCATTAATCAGCCTTATCCTAACTTTGACAAGGGAAGTCAATTGTCCGCTAGTCCATTCCATGTCTCCACATCATATGCTAGTCCTTCACCTATCAATCCTATCAATGTCTACATACCCTATCAACCATCTATCAACTCATGTCAAGTCCTCACAGCATACCATATCAATCCAGTCCAAGAATCCATGGCATATCCGGTCAAAGTCCCCATGTCACATCCTATGTTGTCACATCCTAATCTAGTCCAAGACTCCACTTCATACCCTAGTCCCTCACATACAAGTCCAATGCAAGTAACCATGTCATATCCTAGTCCTTCACATACTAGTCCAGTCCAAGTCTCCATGTCCTATCCTAGTCCTTCATCTATTAATCATTTTCAAGTCACCCCCTCACAAGCCACATCTAGTCATGAAAATTCTATCATAGTCCAAAGCTAAATCTCATTTAATAAACTTGAGGATACATGTCAAGACGAAAGCTCAAGGCATGACCTTATAATGTCACCCTCATGTCAAGAACAAGATAGTCTATCCCATGACCCTATCTTAAACTCCATTCAAGGATTCCTTCAAGACAATCATGACATCCAAAGTACACCTACCATTGACCAAGAATTCCAAATCCATGACAACCCCATCTTCGACCCAGACCCTACAATTGACCAAGAAGTCCAAAACGATCCACTTCTTGACCTTTACGCCATTTATGATCAAACACTTGATGAATTTATACAAGCCTTGACTATTGACCCTTTCCAAACTGAGACACTTGCCTCCATGGGAAACATAGATGATATTCCTCCAGAAAAAGAATCTTCCACTAGGGACATGCTTGCATATGATCAAGTTATAGCTAAAATCATTAGACTCTATGACACTAAACATAATGATGGCTTCAACATTGCCTTGAAAGCACCAACAGAATCATCTGAACTTGACATGTCACATGATTATACCAAAGATATCAGTTAGGAATATGTCCAGCATGACAATGAAGCTAAGACACTTTATCAACTAGGGTCATCTATCTTTGTCAGAGCAGGCTTTCTTGCAGACGAAAATATTACAAGTGACAGTGTCCATAGACATCATGATGGGTTAGCATCTTGCTTTCAAAACAATAAATACCCCATCGCAAATAGAATCTTTCAAAGCATGCAATATCAAGGCAAAGGACTAGGCATACACGAGGAAGGCATTCTAGAACCAATACAACTTCAGGAAAATTACAGACATCAAGGTCTTGGCTATTCCTCAGACAACAAATCAAATGATGTCCATGGTACCTCCTCGATACTGGGGGCAACTTTGTTAGATACAAACATCAAAATGGAATCCATGAGAAATCCTTGTCATAAGATTGTTGCCAACACCCCGTCCACGCACACCATAAACCATCATTCTATCATGAATCAACCTCTCCTTTGGAACCCACAAAAAAAAAAGTCTTACAAGTCAAAAGATCAAAATGAAATGTCAAAGGCCATTAAATCAAACAAAAGGACAAGTGGAAAAATGAAATTAAAATGGATCCCAAAGAAAGATGGATCAAACAAAGACACCAAGTCAAATACAAAAGTCAATCACAATGTGGATCCACAAGACAAGAGGACTCCCACATATAACACATGTCCACCTCCTTCAAAGTGGTCATCAAACAAGGCATCTAAGAGTGTTGGTTCAAAACATCCTCCCTCCAAAATCTGTCATACACCATCCCAAGTTTGGAAAATAAAAAGTCATTCATCCAAACGTCCAAACAATCTTTTCACGTCTACCATCATTCGTCATAACCCTACATCTCGCCTAAAGTCCAATAATCCTACGTCACAAATTTTTCACATCATGGCAGCAACTCTTTACCACAAGGACTCTCATGGCACTCTATTGCGATGTGCGTATTCTGATCCTGACAAGACAACTACTTTGGAAAGGTCATTATTGGCATATAATGGCACCAGTCTCTACATCAGCACCATTAGTGAATTTAGAACAGTCAGTGGTCATCTAAAGCATCTAGGCTATCTGCAAAATCAGAAATACAAAAAAAATTGAAAAATTAAAAAATCGTCATCTTGATGAAAACTTGGCAAACAGGCGTCTTGGTGACCCCAAAAAAATCAAAAATTCAAGAAAATAGTAAAGAGAAAAAGTTCATCCAATGGTGAAAACCTGGAAAATAGGCGCCCTGGATAAGTACCATGATGAAAACCTAGCAAATAGGTGTCATGTTTAAAATAAATCATCTATGTGAACTTTTACACTTGGGGGCAAGTCATCTCATTTCCCATGCCTTCCTCATGACATTGACGTCCATCTAAGCCCTATCATTTCCATGCATTTTTCCCACTTATCTCGGTCTTGACATAAAAATGGCACACATAAATCATGCTTTGGGAAAACTCTTGACATGTCTATCTTTCGGTCATACATGATTCACGAAACATCATGTCATTGACCATCATAGTCTTATTGTCCTTATACGACATAGTTCTTGAAAATCATATGATAATTCCCTTAGTCTCATGTCCCCCATCTTTTACCAAGGCCACCCCTATCCTTTCATACTTGTCACCTATCTTGGATTTCCCTTATCAAACGGTCTAAGGATAATCATCATCCCATCTAGTCCTAACCAAGTCATTCCAAATGCGACGAGTCTAATCCATACAAGCACATTATCCAAAATATTACTTGACTACGTTCTTGGCCTAGCTGTAGACATCCATACTTTTGTCACTTTATCATCATCATCCTCACGTTGTTTCAGGATTCATCCTTCCCATGTCAAACAACGTTGTCATCACCTGTCAATTGGTATTCAACTTGACTAGGGGCATAATCATGTTTGTCCTTGGATTCTCATGTGTAGGCATCAACCATATGCATTTTTCATGATCCTGGTGCAGGAGCACCTAGGTTAACCTCCATTTTGGTTAAATGATCAATTTTGGCTTGTACCTGACCTTAGCCAAGTTAGGGTGATGGTGTGTTTGTTTTGGACCTTAGAAGTTCTTGCTTGTGTGTGGTGAGTTAGTCACTAGGACTAAAGTCACCTTAGTTTAATCATTGTTGTTAATTTTTTTTTAAGTAGCTTTAAATAGCTTATGTTGGAATGTAAAGTAGTAAATGTGTTTTAAACACATCTTAGTTGTTAGAAGATGCCAAGAGGCAGTTAGGGGATTTGATGGTTCGGAATCAAGGAGATTGAGGTCCTAAGATTTAAGATGATGGCAAAGTTGCAAGAATGTTGCAAAGTTGCATGACAACATTTGTTAGGTTACATGCAACTTAGTTGTCTTGGATCCCCTAAAATTTAGAAGTGGGATCGATCAACATCCCCTGAAACATGGAAAAGGCATCTATGTAAGTGTGGTGGCTCATAGACAAGTAGTTAGATTTGTTGTAATGAAGCTTTTGGTTTTGAAAAATAGGGAGAACTCTGCATTTTCTGTGTATACCGAATGATCTTGAGTGACAGTGCTATTTGATGAATTATATGTGTTGATTTGCTATTAGATTTGTGTTCATACAGTAGTCTTGAGCATTTTCCATTTTGTAATCTAGTTGTGTAGAGTTGATTTGGTGCCTTGAATTCATAGAGTAGGTTCTAGAGGGTTTGATATCTCTGTTTTGAACTGTCAGTCCTTTAATGGCTCCCCCATGAAACCTGACCACGAGGTTTTCTTAAGAGTGGATGGATTTGTTAGGGGAACCATGCATCTGTATATATCTAGTAGTAGGAGTCATGGGGAGTCGAGCAATTATTTCTAAACTCAAACCCTAGGCGAGCTTGGGAAGTCTGATTAGAGGTTTAAGAGTGAAGATTGATGTGAACAAGCAAGGGAAAGAAGTACAGTACGGGAAAAGTATGGTTCCATGTTGGATTTAGTCATATCTAGGTATGATAGAAGGATTGAAGTTTCAACCAATCCATTTGAAGTAGATTTGAATGAGTAATCAGTAAAACCCTAGGAATTAGGCCTATTAGCCTTTTTACCCTAGATCATAAGAGACCACTGTACGGAGGGCACAGGGAATTAAGATCCTGTGAATCATTTAAAGGTTCCAAAAGGGTATTGGAAAGTGCAATTTATTTTCCAGATTGTTTGGAAGTTTTGAGCAGGAAAAGAAAAAAAGGTGACTGGTAAGGGCTACAAGGAATTAGGCCTCACCAATGCAAGTTCTTGAAATCGGTAAGTGTGAAAATAGAAGACCCTCCAAGATCCTTCTAAGTGTAGGAGAGTCTACAAATTTAAATGGTGTCAAGTCCTCCAAGGTTAAGCACAAGGAGTGAGACTCTTGAGGAAGAGTTGAACTAGGGCTTAGTTAATGACCTAAGCCTAATCAGAACCTTGAGGCTATCAGGTTCTTGGGTGAAAACAAAGAGAAGTCTGCCTAACTAGTTGGTGCAAGTAAACCTAGAAGAGCACTTACACTAGATCCTCTTAAACGTCAAAAAGAAAAAAACATCATAAAATGTCCTGAAGAAAGACAAAAACATCATAAAATGTCCTGAAGAAAGACCAAAAACATCATAAAATGTCCTGAAAAAGTTCTAAAAATTTGAAAAAGTCCTGAACAAGTCCTACAAATATATAAAGTCCTAAAAAAGGCCAAAAAAATCATAAAAAATCTTGAAGAAAAACACAAAAACATCCAAATCAATGTCAAAATCCTAAAAATCAGTCATGTCAATCAGTCCATGTCATTGTTTAACTACGTTGTCTCTGCGCATTTGCTACATAGGCAAGGCCATCAGTCGATGAGTCCTCAAGACATTAGGTCAATCCTTTTAGATTGGTCCACATAAAATCATGGCATTTGTCACAATCGTCACATTGGTCAAATAAGTCTGACATAGTCAAACTTAGACACAAGACAGTCATTTGAAATGTCAATGTCAAAATTGGTCAAAATCAGATAGCACAGTCCAATCAATCATATAGTCAACATCAAACAACTTGCCAAAACATATTAGTCAAAATAATGTCAATCTCATCACTCTTTGGTCCTCTTCAAGATGTGTCCTTCTTGGAGTTGGACCTTGTCAAAATGTCCTTTACCTTTTTCAGGATGTGTCCTTCATGATAATGGGCCCCATCACAATGTCAACACCGTCAAATTAGAAAAACTCTTAAATTGTCAAAACTGTCAAACTGGCAAGAATTCAATCTTTGGAAAATGAACATTGGCAAACAAAATTAAATGGCTGTTAATTTTTCTAATCTATCTTGTCTTATATTTTGACTATCTTGGCTATTTTGTCTTATATTTTTACTGTCTTGTCTTTTTGGTCATGTTATTAGCTACCTCGAGGATGTCCCATGAAGGATTTAGAGGTGCGATGACGTATCCTGGCCTATTTTATTTTCTTTGACTATTTTCTATGGATTGTCTTGACAAAAATACTGGGGCAACATGACCCTTAGTATGAGTTAGGACATTCCTTGTCTGTGATTGTCTGTTTTTCAAGTGGATGACCTTGCACACCTTGGTCTATGTCATACCATTGTGTTTGTTGTCCATTTGTGTAATTTTTACTGCCCAATGATGATTAAGAGCAATAAATATTAAAGTCCTATGGTCAAGCTTTGAAGGATTTAGTCTAGGAAATAACATGCATTTTCTTTTGTCTTGTCATCTTCTCTCACCCATATCATATAGGCATTTCATCCATATCATCAACCATGTCTTTTGCACTAACATTTCTTTGTCTCTTCATATTCTAGTCTTCTCATTAATTTCAAGAGCACACCCATGTTCTTGGAACCTATCTGTCCTCTCGAGGGGGCATACCACAACCCTCCTCGTCATTCTTCCTCATCTTATTTTGCACTAGGGCATATTTTTGACTTATCTTCTTTGTCACAATGCGACATGCTACATTATGACAAAGAGGGGCAAAATGTAGACACCTAAAAATGACCTAGGCCTGTAAGCTTCATTTTTACCACTTTTGTCCTAGCATAATTATGACATTTAATTATGTCCTTGGTCCACATTCGACTATTGATTAAATAATTCATAATTATTTAATTAATTCATGTCTTTGTATTCTTCATAATTATTAAATAAATAAATTTTATTTATTTATTAAATACATCATTAATTGTCTAAGTCTTCCCTTAATTAAATAAATTTCTTAACTTATTTAATTGCCCTTCATCATATATTTCTTCTTGATTATTAAATAAATAAGTTTTATTTATTTATTTAATATGTCACTAACTGTCATAATTAAATGAATTGATTAATTTATTTAATTAATTAATCTTATCTGCTAAGTTGAATAATTATATTTAATTATTTAACTGTCAAAATTAATATTCCTCTCATTTTAAATAAATGAAATTATTTAACATGTCATCACTTGCTTAACTGTTAGTCCATTTTGGTAAATAGTCTAAAAAAGATTATTTATTGTCTCACAAAATCATTATTTTGAATTAATTTAATTCAAAATGGTAACTAATCTTCCAAAAATCAAGTAATCGAGCATATTCTTGATTTTCCAAATCTGATCTTCAGTCCAACTCTTATCTTCTTGATTTTTTGAATCTCACAAATCAGGCAGTCTTTATCTTCTTGATTTTTGAAAATCTTTATTTTCTAATTAATTTATCTCATTTATTCTCCACCGCCAATTTGATTCTCTCATATGACATCTTGACCACTCACTTAAGGATTTTTCCCTAACCCTGATTAGGGATTGTTAGATTAAATCTAGGCCTCTGATTTTAGGTCTCTGTCAAAAATCAATCTCGCCCGTCCATTCAAAATGGTATTTTCTATAAAATACTATTTTTCTCTCATTTCTAGATTACGCACATAGATTAGGCAATATTTTAGACATAGGCATTTCAATTATATTGTCATAGTCATAGGCATTTAGGCATTTATCAAATCCTTCAAAGCTTGGTGTAGGACTTAGACATTTATTTATAGATTGCTCGCATGTTCGATCTGAGGGCAACATGTCAACCAACAAGTTAGAAGGTGCTACAAAAGTGAATCATGGAAAACTCGACGGTTTATAGGTATAATCGTTCTTTGTTGTAACTTCCATTGTGTTTTGTAATTGCTTTGGGTTTATTTTATATGCTTTATTGATGAATTTAATCCAAAAATTTACCCTTAGTTACAATAATCATTAATAAATAGATTTAAATCTTGAACTCATTGATACATCAACAAAAACCTATGATTGAACTGGTAAATTAATTCTGATGGTTTCCTTTTTGTGGTTGCAAATTCAAATGATGGGTCTTGTGTTCGTGCATAAGGGTCAAATTGATCCACAAATAAAATTTCTAACTCCATCCACGAACAAATATAATTTGGTGGAAGATTAACATACCATTTCCATGTTGTACCTTGCAGGGTTTTGACGAAAAGTTGACAGGTTGTATCTTCATGAAGAATCTGGTGAAGAGTCATCAAATCCTTGCAAATCCTAACATGATCTTTAGCAATTTGTCCACTGTTAGCAAAAAATAATGGAAGCCTATTATGCATAAGATAAGGAATTTCGTTAAGAATCCCAGGAATACACAAAGGACTACCCATCAGAGCTGAGCTTTCCAAGATCTAACCCACTCCCATACAACAAAGTAAAATTGCTCAAGTGGCCCCTCTTTCTAGTGCCAATCTTGTTGATGGTCAAAATAGCACAACAACATTTAAACAGAATATCTCTATTCTATTTCTCCTAAAAAAGAAAGAAAACATATAGTAATCTAACTCCCAAGGTCCTGGTAGTTGGTTCTCAACTATGTTGATATTGCTCAATGGTCAATATGATTGTAATATTCAAGGGGCCTACTAGTTATTGAGCATCTTGATTGTTGTAGGATCGAATTCTTATTTAAACCTACTCTAACAAGGGGGTAAAAGAAAAGGAAAAAGATAGATCAGGGACACAAGAGAAAGAAGAATATTGATTCATCTAATTAACTAGACCTGTTGCTTTCCAAAGAATCCATAAACTAGAACTGCCAAAAAAATCAACCTATAATCAATACAGAGCTATTCATTCATAGTGCAAATATTAATGGCAGATTGCAGATCATAATTCAAATAAAACAAAAGATAGAACCCCATTCCTTGAAAGCTTTCCAAATCAAATTATTAATAAAACAAACATCATTCAAGAGCATAACCTAAAGTAGGTTTAAGTTTGGTTGCTTCTACAGTCAATGAAATAGATAAGCACCATTTACAAATCTGGCAAGATCACTAGTGTACAAAAACCCATATCTTCAAATTACCTCCATCTAAACTAAGAAAATCAAAAAAATACATCACCTATCCTACCGTAAAACTCTAATCAGCTAAGCTGTAAAACTCTAGCTCTTTCCTTAGTGTCTAACCAACCCTTTACAATGAGCTTGATTTGACAATTTGTAGCTCAATTCCATAATTTCCTCCTCAAACTTAGACATCAAAAAGTTGTAGCTTTTTGTGCACATAATTCAATTAGAAAGATAACTTTCTATTTCAACTCTCAGTTTGGTTTCAACTGATTTCAGTTTCAAACTACTCTCCAGTCTAACTTCAGTTAACAATTGCAACCTTCAGTTACAATTCAATTTATGATTTGACTCAAAGTTCTCCATTTGCACAATAATCTGTAATATCCTTCCCTGAAATAACTCCACATAATGCTCA
>VDFB02008882.1:0-12433 GCA_007258455.2 Sequoia sempervirens | reverse complement strand
AAACCAAGAACAAAGTCCATACTTATATCCTCCCATGGCCTCTCTGGTATATGTAAGGGCTGATATAAGCCTGTATTTTGGCTCACTCCTTTAGCCATTTGACATACTCTGCAACTTTGTACAAACTTCTTCACATCCCGTGACAACTCAGGCCAATAATAATGCTCATCGATAATGGCAATGGTCTTATCCCGACCAAAATGTCCTGCCAATCCTCCACTATGCTTCTCCTTTATCAGGTTCTCCCTCATGGAACTTCTCGAAATACACAATTGACTTCCCTTAAATAACATGTCATCCTGGATTATGAAATCCAGCCACCTTGTCCCATTCCACTCAATGTGCTCCCTTGCAAGCTTCCAAGCCTCTCGCCGCGAAAATCGATCTTCTCAGATATGAAGTCTTGAGTTCATTGACTCCAACCACTTCAATCTGCATCTTTTTCATCAATGTAGGCCTCCTACTTAACGCATCTGCAACCCTATTTGACTTCCCACTCCTATGTTTCAAAACAAAGGTATAACTCTGCAAAAACTCTACCCATTTCATATGCCTCTGATTTAATTTTCCTTGACTATTTAGGTACTGCAAGGCCTGATGATCACTATATAGAACAAATTCCTTTGGCAACAAATAATGTCTCCATTTCTTTAATGCTTGAACTATTGCATAAAATTCCTGATCATATACAGAATACTTTCTCTTGGCATCATTTAACTTTTCACTGAAATAGGCAATGGGCTTACCTTTTTGGCTCAACACTGCTCCAATGGCACAACCACTAGCATCACTATCTACCTAAAACACCTTGTTGAAATCTAGGAGGGCTAGAATAGGTTGCTCTGTCACCTTTTGCTTCAACAGTTCAAAACTTTTTGCCACTCCACTGCTCCACTTGAATTCTTTTCTATCCCCTCTCATTGTTTCAGTCAGGGGTCCACATATACTACTAAAGTTTCTAATGAACTTCCTATAAAACCAGCCAAACTATGAAAAGATCTCACCTCGGTAGCAGTTCTTGGGGTAGGCCATTCCAGAATAGCCTTCACCTTCTCTGGGTCCATCTTGAGACCTTCTGCTGAGACAACAAATCCCAAGTACACTAACTCCCTCTTCACAAAACTGCACTTCTTCAGATTAATTAATAGTTTCTCTTCTCTGAGCTTCTCAAAGGCTCTCCAAATATGCATCAGATGCTCATCCAACGTCTTACTGAAAATCAAAATATCATCTAAATACACAATAACAAAAATTCCTAGAAATTATTTTAGTACCTCGTTCATAAGCCGCATGAATGTGCTCGGTGCATTGGTTAGTCCAAAAGGCATGACTAACCACTCATATAGGCCCTCTTTGGTCTTGAAGGCAGTCTTCCATTCATCTCCCTCTCAAATCCGGATCTGGTGATATCCATTCTTCAGATCAATCTTTGTGAAGTACTGAGCTCCACTCAAATAGTCCATTAGGTCATCCATCCTTGGTAGGGAAAATTTATACTTGATTGTTATCTTGTTTATGGCTCAGAATCTATACACATCCTCCAGCATTCCCCATCCTTCTTTGGTGCTAGTACTGCAGGTACTGCACATGGGCTCAAACTCTCCTGTATCAAACCCTTTCTTAACAACTCTTGAACTTGTTTGTTCAACTCCTCATTTTCTGTCGGAGTCATTCTATGAGCTTCCTTATTTGGCAAACTGGCTCCAGGAATCAAGTCAATCTGATGACTGATTTTCCTTATTGGTGGTAAACCCTTAGGTACATTATCAGAAACAATATCCTGAAACTCATCCAACATCACAAAAACTTCTTCTGGAACCTTCTCACTATCCTCCTTACTCACTCTAGGAATCAATGCATAAAACATACGCTCATGCTTCATGCCTTCTAAAAAAATTTCTTCCATCTACATAACAAATTCTAGCACTACTACATACCCTTCTTCAGTCCTTTAGGTTTCTCAACTTGTGATCAACCCCATCCTTGTCAAGGAATAAGTGTTTGTGTGGCCATCATGTAGGTTTCGCCATCAAACTGCCACATGGCTCCCTCTAACATGTGACATGCATCCATGGGGATTATATCACAAAAGCACTTCGGCCATGGTAAGCCCGATCTTGAACTTTACTAGCACCGCCATTGACCAAAAACTTTTAGTCTTTTCAACTAGGCAATCCCATATGCATGCGGTAGTCTTTTCCCTCTTCAACTTCAACTTTGTGACCATCTCCTTTCTCGACAATGGCTGGTTAGTGTTCCCACCACATTACACATCACAATATTTTCTTCACTTGCATCTTAGTGAAATAGATTCTTCCTCTGGTACCGTTCCTTTCTTCAAATACTAGGCTCTCCTAATCACTCATAGCTTCTCCCTTTAGCATCATCCGACGTTCGACTGGTCTTTCATCTGCATGCCAACCCTTCCATGACCTTTCTGGAATTTTGTCTACCCTCTTCCTTAGCGTTCGCGGACATCTCATAGGGTCGGTTTCAGTTCTTCTTCACCACACCGAAACATCGCCTTCCCGAAACCACCTCTTCCAGACTTTGTCCATATCTCCCTCGCCTCTTGGTCACCACCGCTCTGGATCAATGGTGGTAGGAGTTGTCATTCCGGTTTCCGGCCGGCATCCACATCTTCACTTTTCATCATCGCTTTCGCCTCAAGGTCTCCATTGCCCCTTCCACTTCTTTGACCTCCTTGTCCTTGTTTCGCCATCAAATCTTTGTTCAACTTCTCTTCCACCTTCAAAGCAAACTGATACACATCCTCAATGGTGGTCATTCTGACTAGGCTTAACTCCTCCTGAATGCTCGGTCGTAACCCATTAAGATATCGAGCTACCTTCTCCTTATTGGCCTATGTGTGACCTATTCTAATGATTATCTTGTGAAAATCTTTAGTATATTATTTCATATATCTGCTTCCTTGCTTCAACCCTTACAATTTCTTCAACAGATCTAACTCGTAATCCACTAGTATGAACTGCTTCTTCAGTTTCTCTACCATGCGATCCCATTTGGTGATCTTTACTTTTCCTCTTCGATTTCTTTCCAACTGGACCTCTTTCCACCAAATACTGGCATGGCCCTTTAGCTTCATTTTCGCAAACTTAACCCAATCTGGGTCCTCTATTTCCTCACACTCAAAATATTCTTCTAGCTCATTGATCCATTCGATCAACTCTTCCGGGTTCAGACTTCCGGAATAACTAGGGACTTCTGCTCTGGGTCTTTTCTCGATCTTTGAAATGGCCCTTATTAGCCACATTTGGTCTTGATCAATTACTTCTTCTTCCTCTCCTTCATCCTCACTTTCCTCCCTCAGGTTTAACCCTCTTCTCAATTGCTCTTGTAATGCATCAACCTGTCTCTGGAGGGCTGCCAGTGCATCTTTTCCACCAGCATCTCTACCACCTCGACCACCTATGGCACCACCACACCTACCAGGCATCACTCTTGGAGGAATCTTTCTTGACCTCGACCCACAACCACGGTCTTGGTGTGAACTGCCTCATGATCAGCGATCTGTCCACACGCTCAAGAAAAACCCGCTCTGATACCACTTGATGAGGGTGCAACTCGAGACACAGAAAATAAACCACAAACAAGAGAATAATTTTATTATTTAGAGAATGGAGCTTCTTACATGCAGAGGATCTCAAATCCCCAAGTTTTACAACACATGCAAGCTACAGAAAGCTACAGAATAACCCTTTTGCAACATGCGAGCTTGTCCCCAAAAAGTTACCCAAAAATATTAGAAACCCGCCCATAAATAGAGCTCCTCTTTAGTTCGGAGCCAAAACAACATTAGAATTTGAGTTTAGGCGGTTTGGCGCCAAAAATTACAACTTGAAGTTCAAATTTCAAAAGAATATTTGCAATTGTATCTTCTAGAAAGTGTGCCAACCTCCCAGGGCCATAACTTTTGATCCGGGGCTCCGATTCGCGAACCATTTGAACTGTTGGAAAGGTCTCAAAGTCAAGAACGTGCTTGAAATTTGCTACACTGATTTCAGCAAGTTTTGGGGCCATTCCGGAAGCTCTAAGTGCCTCAAATCCAACTTGGAAGATTTTCAGGTGCAAATCTGGGAAACTAAAACTGCAATATCTTTCAACCCAAGAATAGAAAATAAAAACCGTAAATTGGGAATTTCATTATGAAGAAAAGGGTATCCAAAAATGTAAAAACATCTAAAAAATGATAAACTTGAAATTTAACTATTTTTGGGTGATGCAAGATTGCCCTTACACCACTGGATGCTCCTGCATCATTTTGTATTTGAGATGATGATGTACATTCTAATTATAGCTATTTTTTGATGATATATCTTTCTTTATTTTAGACATCATTGTATACTTGACATTTATGATTTTTGATTTATATGATATGCAATGGACTTTATCGATCTATGATTTGTTCTATATTATTTTAATATGGATGCATTTACTTTCATGTTCTATATTCTATGTGATGATATTTTTATTATGATGTTATGGATGTAGTTTATATCATGACGATATGTTATGATATATGATGTTCTATTTTTATGATGTATGATGAATGTATGGATGATGTATGGATGCATATAATAATGTATATGGTTATGGATATGATGTGTTTAAATGATACATGATATGTGATGTAAATGGGATGTGTGTAACTTTATTTTGGTGTAAATGCAAATATATAATGCAATAAATGGATGGAATATGATGTATGATATATGATGTGAATGTATGATATGTGATATGATATATGATAATGATATGAATGTAAGATATGTGATATGATAGTGATTTATATGTAGATGAAGATGATGTATGATATATGAATGTTTAATGTATTTTGGTAAATGCAATGATAGATATTTATGTTTTTTAGATTTTCTTTATGTAATTTTTATGTGATATGGAAAATGTGATATGATAAATGCAAAATTATTTGATTCAGATGTATGAATGATGAAATGATGATTTAAAATATATGATTATAATGATTTTTTGTTAACGTCAAGTATACTCAATCTATTTATGAGAAAAAGTTCAATATTAAATTGAATCCCTCATGATATTTTGCAACAAACACTCTGCAGATGCAAAAATTATTATGAATGCATTATTATTTAACCATGCAAATCTACATGCAAATATTGGCATTTTAATAGTAATTTTGTGCTTTGTATCATCATGGAGCTTTAAAATGTTGAAAGTGAGTACAAGCATCAATGGTATAATGTATACTAATGATGACTTGAGTACTACTTTTATGATTTTTGTTATTGCAAGCAAACACAAGCATTGAGGTATAATTAAACTGAGATGACCTAAGAATTTCTTGCGTAAACAAACAATAATTAATCACTTTCCTATGTGAATTAGAATGTCATTAGTGATACTTTGTAGATCATGTCTCACGACAATTCACACAATAATGATGATTAACTCATAGACAATAGACAAAGAAAATACCATTATTCTTCTTAGCTTCTCTAGTTTAGTACATCATTGAATTGCTCCAAATAAATGATAACAATGATCAAAGTACAATATATCCAACATTTGCTTAAAATTATTTCAATCATTACTCAGATTAGATCATCCATCCCGATTTTTATTTTCTGATGTTTTTGTGATTTTCAAGATTTTGGATCAAACCTAACCTAAAGACCTATCCTAGGGGCCTCAGGGGCTAATCATAAGATTAGCCTTGCCTAAATTATACACGTAGAGACCATGTAGTTTGACTGATACAGACACTTATTTTTTTGGATTTCTGATATGATATGGATGTTTTGATGTTTTCCTGATAGTGATTGTACTTCATGTTGGGTTGTGTTTTGATCATTGATTTTGCTACGTTTGAAATGTTTTTGTTTGTCCATTTCATTAAGCTTGTTGTTTACTACCCCCAGTGATGTCCAAATATTTCCCCCAAGCTATGGTGAGACACGACCACTCATAATGATATGATAATGGATGTAAAATGATGGTTAAAATAATGACCATGTCATGTGTCCAATAGATGGAAGAGCTAATTCAAATCACAAATAGCACTTGTTTCTAAGTTTTCACCATATGTTTTTATTGCACTTTTCATTCTTTTTTATTTTTGTATTTTTTTTATTACCAAGATGCCTATTTGCCAGGTTTTCATCAAGGTAACCATTTTCAAAAACTAATTCATGCACTAAGTGATTCAGGTATAGAACTTTATGAGATGGATACTATTGATAGGTTCATCAAACAAATCCCCTTCAAGTGTATAAAATTGATATGATCTCGATCCATACATTGATATGATTACAAAGGGACCTAACCAGTTAGGTTCAAACTTCCCTTTCTTCTCTCTATCTTGTTGATTCCTAAGGTTTTCCTTCAGGACCAGGTCTCCCACTTGAAAGAGTCTAGGTTATACCCTATGATTGTAGCTCCTTGACATTCTTTGATGGTAGGGCTTCAAATGATTGATAGCTTGATAATGATGTTCATCCAATAATTCCAGTTCCTGTAGTTTAGATACTCTGTAATCCTCATTTGTAATGATACCCTTCAGTGAGACATAGAGTGATGGTATTTCTACCTCAATGGATAGGATGGCTTCTAATCCATACAGCAAGGCATATGGTGTAGCTCCTATTGGTGTTCTAATGTTGGTTTTGTAGGCCCATAGTGCAAGATTTAGCTGAACATGCCAATCACGTAGAACATCATTTACCATTTTCTTTAGTATTTTCATAATTGTTTTGTTTGAGGCCTCTGCTTGGCCATTTCCCTATGGATAGTACAGTGTTGAGAAATGATGTTGGATATGGAATTGTTCACATAATTCCTGGACATCCTCATTTTCAAAAGGCCTACCATTATCTATGACAATGGATTATGGTACCCCGTACCGACAGATGAGATAGTTGAGTATAAAAGATGAAATTTTCTTTCTAATGATAGTTGTTAAAGGAACCGCTTCTATCTATTTTGTAAAATACTTTATTGTTGTGATGATGAGCTTGTGTCCATTGGATGAAGATAGATTTATTTTTCCTACCAGGTCAAGTCCCCACTGAAAAAAGGGTCATGTTCATGTGAAGGGTTGTAACTCTTATGTTGGTGCATGAATTAGATTACCATGTATCTGGCATTTTTGACACTTTTTGACATATTGATAGGACTATCTCTCCATGTTTGGCTAGTAATGCCCTAAATAGAGGAGTTTCTTAGCTAAGGTTAGCCCACTTGAATGGATCCCACAAATACCTTCGTGGACCTCTCGTAAGGATGTTTCAGATTCATGATGTTCCAAACACCAAAGAAGAGTACCATCTAGACCTGGACAGTAGAGGATATCAGCAATCAATGTATGTCTCACAGATTGATGGATAAAGTTACGCTTTCGATTTCTAGAGAGATCAGGGGGAAGGATATTATCCTTGAGGTAAGTATAGATCTCTCTGTATTGTGAGGTTTGAGTGTTGGTTATTTGGCATATGGTCTATGAATTAGGATTGTCATATGTAGGGTTAGATACTTGTTCCACCATAAACTCATAACGACCTTTCTTTTCTAGTAATTGCAAAAGGGAAGCAATTATTGCCATGGCATCTACAGCCTTGTTCTTTTCCCTTGGTATTTGCTCAAACTTGATATCCATGAAGTAATTTTTAAGATCATCTATCATTTTCTTGTAAGGCATGACCTTTTCATCCTTTGTCTAATACTCGTCATTTACCTGATAGATGACAAGTTGTGAGTCTCCATACACTTGCATTTCTATGATTTTCCATTCAATAGCTACCTTGATGTCGATAACCAATGCTTCGTACTCTACTATATTGTTGGTACAGGGAAACATTAGCCTATAGGATCTTGGGATGGTGTGCCCTTGAGGTGTAACAAATAGAATTCTCGCACCAAACCCTCTTTGTGTGTATGATCCATCAAAATAGAGCCTCCATTGTTGTGTTGTAATATTTAGGATGTCTACATCTAGAAATTCAATGTTCATCAGATGATGATCCTATAATGGAGCTCCAACTAGTTGATTTTCTATTACATTTCTTTTGATGGCCCTTCTTTCAACATATTGTATGTCAAACTCACTTGATATCCTGACCCATTTTTCTAGTCTCCCTATTAGAGCAGCTTTATTGAGTAGATATTTTAATGGGTCTATTTTTTCTATGAGCTTCACTGTATGAGTCAACATGTAGTGTCACAATTGTTGGGTTTTAGAGACCACTGCTAAACAAGCCTTCTCTATGAATGTGTAGTTTATTTCACATATGTTGAGTGTCCTACTAATGTAGTAAATAGCTTGTTCTTTTCCTTCAGAATCCTCCTATCCCAATAGAGCTCCTAAAGATATGTTAGTTGTTGCTATATATAGTAACAATGGTCTCTCTGCTCCAAGTGGCATGAGTATTGGAGGTGACATCAAGTATTGCTTTATCTAGTCAGAATTTGTTTCACAGTCATGATCCATTTGAATGAAATATTCTTATGAAGTAGATGATTAAATGGGTAGCTGTGAGATAAATCTCCTGATGGATTGTAACCTACCTTGTAGGGACCGTAGTTGACTAATGTTTTTAGGTGGTGGCATCTCCATTATTGATTTAACCTTAGCTGGGTCTACTTCAATAAAAAAAATTAATACTATGTAACCAAGGATTTTTATTGATGGTACCCCGAACACACATTTCTTTGGGTTCAACTTGACATTAAAATTTTCCAGCCTAGTAAATATTTTATCTAGAATTTCAAGATTTCCTTCCCTTGTGTATGATTTTTCTAATATGTAATCCACATAATCTTCCATGAAAGTATGCATCATGTCATGGAAAATAGTGTTCATCGCCTGCTAATATGTCACACTACATTTTTCAACCCTAAGGGCATGACATTCCAACAGAATGTACCCTAAGGACAAGTGAATGTTGTCTTTTCTTGATCTTTAGGTGCTATCTTTATCTAGTTGTACCCTGAGAAACCATCCATTAATGACATGGCATGGTCTGTTGTTAGATCTACAATGATGTCAATTGTTGGTATAGGAAAATCATCTTTTGGGCATGCCTTGTTTAAATCCCTGAAACATGTGCATATTTTGATTCTATTATCAGGTTTGGATATAGGCACAATGTTTGAGATCCATTTTGCATAATCTATGGACCTGATAAATCCTGCATCAAATAATTTCTTTAGCTCAGCCTTAACCATCAAGGTGATGTGGGGATGTATCTTTCTTAATTTTTGTTTGACCGGTTTAATTCCATTTGGTAGCGATAGATGATGCAATAGGAGATTTTGATCCAATCCTGGCATGTCAAAATAAGACCATGCAAAATTGATGTGTCACTCCTCAAATAATTTGGTGAGTGCAGGCTTCTCTTGTTCTATCATGGATGCTACTAGATGTAGGATCTTTGCCTTTTCAGTTGTTCCTAGATTTATAGACTGTGTCAGTTCTACTAGTACTAATGATCTTTCATGGTAATTCTCAAGGATTGTGTCAAATCTTCCATCCTTCAGTGCCTCGAAAAGGTTTTCACTACTGGATATGTTCTTTATTTTTTCTTTTTCAAAATCTAATACTTCTTCAAAAAGGTTTTCACCATTAGATTTATTTTTCCTGTTGTCATTTTTGCAACTAGAAGATTTGGCACCCTCCCATTGTGAAGCATCATTATGAGTGCTATGGATTGAACTCATATCAGGTTTGTTACTACAAAGATAGTTTATGATTGCATCATCATTTGAAAAGACTAGTATATTAATAGGCTCAGTGGGTTCCCAGTCAATAAGTTCAGGATGTCTCAAGGGTAAGAAATCATCGGTTTGAGTAAGGTCAACATTGTAAGTGTTCTAATAGCTAGGTAGTCAAAGAAATTGGTGGGAAGGTCGAGGTCTATGATAGTACTCACCTCCAAGTCATCTATCTCACTCAATGTCTAATCGTCCTTGCTTGAGTCATCGATATTTGTTGATCCCATTACAAATGGTCTAATTCTTGAAATTTGTCCCTCCTCTTGTAAGGGTGTATATGCTTGAATGACATCAACTTGTTTGTCAGTGTATGATGTAGCAGATAAATGATCCCATTCATACTCATTGGAATCCATGTCAGAACCATCTCTCATTTGTAGAATCCTAATTTCTATCACTTTTTGAGTTACTTCCTCTTTTGCTTCCCCTATCTAGCCTAATCCTGTTTTGTCTTTAGGTTGCAATGTTAGAGGTTGAATAGGTTCAATAATACCATCCTTTCTCTTCCCAATTGGTCCTTGGCCTTCATAGCCCATTTTCTCTAATATAGCCTTCCCTTTTCCATACTGATTTGTTTTGATGCTAATATTTGCTAATGTGGAGGCTTCCTCATCCTTGTATAGCCAATTTAGAATGGCTTTGTCTTCTGACTCATTTTCAAGGATACCTTCTTTTATAAACCTTTCATTCAGAGTTGTGATTGGTTGTGATGAACATCGTGTCTTTGATATGGGTTTCCCATATGTTTTTGGTGATGGTAGCAATTGTGACATACACAAAGTTTGCTCAAGAAGCCTTTGTCCTTCAACTGGACCTTGTCTGTAAATTGTTGTGATAGATTATTCATAGGACCTTCAGTGCCTGATAAATTCATATCTACAACAATTGTTTCCTTTACTTGATCCTTCTTCTGAACCCATTTAGATATAAAATTTAGTTATTTTTCACCACTAGTTGAGCCAGATGTGCTCGCATCCCTATTATAGGGTATCAAAGTGTCTTGAATTTCTTTTAACATGTTGGAAGTTTGTGGATTGTTGTTGTCAACTAATATAGTAACCTCCTATCCATTTATTGGAAATCTCAAACATTGATGGTATGTTGAAGGTACTACTTAAATTTCATGGATCCAGGAATGACCTAAGAGTATGTTATATATTATATTCGTGTCTAACACTTGGAAAATGATGTTTTTGACAATGGATCCCACTTTAATTGGAAGTATTATCCACCCTTTGAAATACCTTCTCTCTTCATCATATGCCTCTATTATTATCTTTCTCTCGACATCAATGGCATTGTTAGAATAGCCTAGTGCATGAATTAGTTTCAAAGTAAAAATATTTAACCGAGCTCCTCCATCTATTAGGACACGCTTGATGTGGTGTTAATGGATTAGAACCTCTATATGCAAGGCTGCATTATGTGGGTGATTTAATGACACATCATCTTGTTCAAAGAATGACAGATAATGAGGTGTGGTTAGATGTCCCACCATGGCTTGGAATTGACAAAAATCCAAATTATTGGGTACAATAGTAGCCACCAGAGCCTATTCTAGAACTTCTTTATGTGATGGTAAAATTTTGAGAAGTTCCATAAGGGATATTTGTGTGGGTATCTTTTGTAATTGGTCCACGATGTTGTATTGATGTGGTGTGGGGGAAGTGTTTTTGGATGAAACTCATTTTAATGTCACTTTGGATTTCCCCCTTGTCATTACATTGACTGGTTGATGTTCCTGTGTTTCCCTGATCTTTAGGACGTTGATTTGGTTGTCACATGTGTTTGTGCTTGGTATCATGTTTAGGGATTAGATGTCATTGATATTTATGTCATTTTTTTATTATCAATTTCATTTTTCTCAACCTCAAAAAGGCAAAGAATGGTGGTGTCATAGACATAGTTTATGCTTTTTCATTTACCATTGGAAGAAGACTCTCCTTTTTTGTAGTTGGGTAATGGATTTGTAAACACACTGTGATCGTTGTTTGTTTGATTTCCTTCAACAAACACCTTCTTTGCTTCAATCAAGTCTTGTATCAAATTTTTTAATTGTATACAGTAATTTGTTTTATATCCCTTATTCTTATGAAAGTTGAAATAATCCGCATCGTTCCACCAAGAGGGTTTCACTTTTGGTTCCCAATATCTTGCTTCAGGTAGAGTAATAAGTCTATTCATAATAATTTATCTCATTGTTGATTCCAAAGTTTGTCCTAATGGTGTAAATCTTCATCGATTGGACTGTCTTTGATATGACAATCAAGATTCTCCATTATTTGTGTTATTGCTTTAACTGGTGCTCTGATTGTTATTCTAGTTTTTATTTTGATTTGTATTGACAATTGTTACCATCAAATTGAATATTGGCTTAGTATTTTGCGTGTCATTTGTAGCATCATTGCTTCCAGTATTTCTATTTTTCTTCCAAAATTTTGGTTTTTCATTGTTTTCATATTGATTTGAGGAACTAACATTGTTTGATGTGTCATTATAATGCTTAATCACTCCTTGTTTGACTAGGGCTTCTTCAATTTTAAGCCTGTTTTCAATCACCTTTTCAAATGTCAGGGGACATTGCAATTCCAATCTATAACTCATTTTACCATTTAAGTTGTCAATAAATAATTCAATATTTTCCTCTTCAGGTATAGATTGAGGA
>VDFB02008881.1:0-15475 GCA_007258455.2 Sequoia sempervirens | reverse complement strand
GAAATATTATAACTTTATATTATAATGCTCCAGTAATTAATATTTAATTAATTTAATTAAATATTAATATCTCTCTCATTATTTATCCGATGCCCAATCCGTCTGAAGCTGTCGACTGAGGAAGTGATTCTGAACGCTGCCAAATCCCTACTGCTAAAAATACCAGGGGTCCCACGCTGACTGCCAAGAACTGCTAAAAATAGCAACTTTTGCAAAAAGCGTCCGAATGAGCCCGAACGAAAGCCAACTGATCAAGAACTGCCAATCTGAAGTTGAGCCAACTCCAACTAGACCCTCTATACCATCCATCAGCCTACGAGGGTCGCATAATAGGCTAACTCTTACGAACTCTGATGCTCGCCAAAATGGGGACATGATATTATCTTATGATTTTCAGTTACTATTCACTTTTCACTATTTCCATAAGGCAAATTTTAATTTTTCACTTTGTCCCTTGATTCACCAATTGAACTCCAAACTGAAGGGCTTGTAAGGCTCCCAACTAAACTCCCCAGCCCTCGGTTGGGTCCCCTAACCTTTCTGTTGACCCACGGGAACCCTAATAGTAGACCAACCTCTGCTATAGTCTGAACTGCGCAAGGAAGGGATATTACAGTCCTCCCTTCCCGAGATTGCTTGTCCTCAAGCAATTGCGATACAACCCGTTGCTCCACTCTGATTGAATTACTAATATACCATAATCCGTGAAACAACATAATGGAATCCATGTGCAATGTTGCACCCAACCAAGCAATACCAGGATCCCAATCCAATCTATCCAATCTGCTATAACTGAAATCTCTCACAAAGTCACCAAGAAACATCCATCCATTATGGTAGGCCAATAAGATGTGAAATCGAACTCTCATATGCATATAAACCAATCCATAAGACCACCAAACACTGCTGTGATAACTCAAACCAGTATTAAGATCGATGTCAATGGTGTCATCATACCCATGTCTAAGCAAGAAATTCACCTCATAAGCAATGTCCATCAAGAAGACATGTCTCCACACACTCCCATGCAACTCAATAGCTGTTATAGACTATGCTAAATCTGAGAGTGCCATGGAGTTCCAAGTAGAACAGCTACTAACCCATGAAGAAACAATGAAGATGAAGTCACCACTCAACAAATAGAAAGCTGTCATTTCATAATAAATCAGTTACATAACCAAGGATGAGTTATTGATGCCTTTAACACCCATCAAAGACAACTCTTGAATGGCTGGTCCACCATGAGTGTCAAGAACAAAATCATCAACTACATGAAGGAAATGATCAACAACTGAATTTTGAATTACCTCCATCTTCATTGCCACATTCATGCCTGTCATCAATGGATGGCCCATGATGATCAAAAAAAGTTGATTGCCTCATTCTTTTTACCGTCTCTAGATGCTGTTTTGCTTGACCAACAATTAGCTTAGCTCTCCTTGCTCTCTCTAGCCAAATGTTGCACTTTTCTTGTGTCTTTTCCACACCTTCAAAGGTCTAATATACCAAATCAGATTGTGTAGTGCCTATTTTTTAACAAAATTACCTTATCCAACACTCAAACTTTGTATGCCATCATTAGTAGACCTCAAGTAACTATCATCCAAAGGTATCAATATTTCTATTTCATGAGAACGCAAAACCATAGGACTGTTGTCCTCAAACAAATCAGGTATAATGTCATGCATGTTAGAGCAATTAAACATACTCTTAGCTGTCCCATCCTTTGTCTCATTCTTTAGTGCCTTAAGCACAATACGTTTACTTATGTGAGTAAACTCTAACACCATCTTGTTGAGGTCTTGGACAAACCTTTGAAGACATTTCAACCATTGAATACCTAACACCACTTCATTCTCCTCAATGTTGATAGTATCAGCTACAAACTGAAGATTGAAGAAATCCTGCTCCTCATCATGTATGGGGTGGTGTTTGTTACGATTTTCTTTGGACTGATTTATTGCTTTTGTTCTAAAGTAAACAAATTCAGTCCTCTTGGAAGAAACAACATCAAAATAGCCATGCTTAACCAATGCATTAGGTAAGCTATCATTTGGAGGCTCATTGTCATCAATTACTTAATGAATAGGGTTTGCAAGTTCATGTAAATGAACGCTGCTGTCCCCAACTAGAGATTTAGGACTAATTGTACCTTTTCTCTCATTACCCTGGAAATCTTTAATGCAAGAGTACATTTGCATGCACTTGGTTGCCCAATCTTGTAGCATATCAAGTCTTGAAGCTATGACATCCTTATACTCAAGCAAAGCATCATAAGGGTGAGGCATCAACGTACAAATTGATTCATGTTCTATGCTCACTGCTCTTATAAATTCAGATTGCTGGCAAGTAGAAGTTCCCACCATCACCTCATGCTTATCTATCTTTTCATGAATGTCTAACATGCTACATTTCTTTCCACAACCATCTATTTTTGATTCATGCTCATGTGATGTCAAAATATTGCTGTACCATTTTCTAATCCATTTCATCACCTCCATAACTGGTATGTTTCTCTTTACTAGCAAACTCCAAGGTATAGTATGCAAGACAAACCAAACATTATCAAATTGTAAGATCCTCTTAATAAGAAACCTCCTAGTCTCCCTAATCAGCTCTTTAAAACAAAATGCTTCATATGATCTTAGCAATTGTTCTTCCATTGGAGATGATGCATGACTAACCATAATGAAACCAATAATGTTCCATTCCACATGAATGGATATAACACTTGTGGCTGATCCATCAAGTGTGTAACCCATATCATCATTTTTTTGAGCCTTCAAGGGGCTCTCTAAAGGAGGAAGGTTATAAACTTCATGATGCAAACTGGACCAAGTTGGATTTCTTAACTCATTCCTCTTTCCTTCTTCACACAAATCCACATGCTCTTCTTGTGGTTTTACGTCAAGAAGCTCTTCCCTTGTATACTCCACATCCACACATTCTTATTTTGAAAGTAATAAGGATCTAATTTGTGATTCTCTTTGTCTTCTTGCATTATCTATTAGATTGCAATTTTCCTTAACCACTTGTAAGTGTTGTCTTGCTTGGGCAGCAAGCATCTTGGCTTTGTTAGCTCTTATAGACCACCCATCACACAACTGTTGTGTCCTTTTAACGTCTTCCACAACATGGTGAACAAAATCAGGACCTTTGTGGCTTGAATCCACAACATATATCTCATGTGTAATATTCTCAACTTGAGTACCAACATAAGAAGACTCAAAAACATTATTACCTTCATGCGAAATGGATGCTACCTCATGATTATAACTGTAGTTGCAAAAGTTAGAATAGGTGTCACATGTAGGTATCATGTTTACAACATCTCTAATGGGCTGATCCATGACTGTGATCTCTCCCACTTTGTGATCACAATGAAGACTCAATGGTGCAATAGGTGACTCCTCATGATCCAAAGTTTTAACTTCTTTAGGATTCCCACATAATGATTGATTTTTTGCATTGAACATGATCACTAGTAGGCTGCAAATCACAAGCAAGTGATTCCTCTTTCTTTCGTTGTTCTTGCACCTTTAGCTCTCCTTCTTTCCCGATGCTTTCTTTGCTATCTTTTAATTTTTCTTCATGTGTAGGTGATGTGACATTATTGGAATCAACTATTACACTAGAAGATGCTTTATGATCACCCAAAGGGTCCATACCATTGCTATCCAAAGCACTTGAAGAGCACAAAAGATTTACTCAGAGGGGGGGCGCGGAGGGTGAATCAGTAAATCAACACAATTTTTCACTTTGACAACTTTCTACACAAACTTAAACTCTTATCAACACCAACTTTAGATATGAATTAATTTACACAAGTTGATACCAATTTATTGAAATATTAAATATATATATTTTTTTCAAATAGAAGCAGGCACCAACCTACTTGATTTACAAGTGAGATGATTTAGTAGGCAACAACCTACAAGGGACACCCAAACCTCTTTAATTATTTAGTAGGCACCAACCTACAAGGAGCACCAACCCCTAATGCAAGACACCAACCTTGACTTGATGGTTGCAAGATGATGCCTTCAATCTGACCTGCACTATCCCAATCCTCCAATCTGCCTTGGTGATGAATGATCTCACACTTAGCCCACACAAGAAGATGGGACTTCAAAATTAGACAACTCACTTACACAACCACACCTTGTAACAATGACTTGGATATCAATTATGTATGCTTCTCAAAAGTTGCAGCTTCCTTATGAGAGGATACGTCTATTTGTGCACCCCTTGAAGATTTGTCTTTTAACAAGATTTGTTCATCTTTTTATTAATTATTTTCCCTTAATTTGAGTTGCCTCTCTTGAGAAAAAGACATTTTTATTTAGCAACTCTTAATTTGTGCCACTTTAGAAAACTTATTCGCACCTTCAGAAAACTCTTTACTTAATTTGTTTCCCTTTAGAAAACTTAATTGCACCTTCATAAATATCTTTACTTAACTTGTGCCACTTCAGAAAGCACGTGTATTTGTGAAACTTGATCAGACGCACTAAACAATTAACATATTTTAGTAAATAAATCGCCTCACATGGATTAGTCGCGTCTTTTTAGAAGGTAAACCAACTTAATTTCCAGTCGTATCTTTGCATGATGACGCCCTTTTAGAAGACGTGTATCTCTTGATCAATAGAGACATGGCAGTTCTTAACTTGTTTTAAAAAGTATGTTATCTTTTAATACGCATTTGTTGTCTTTCTTGTTATCTTAATACTGTCGTATCTGTGTGTTTCGGGCTATAGCTATCTACACTATTCTGTGCTTTTCGGGCTGTAGCTATCTACATCATTTAGATTTCAATCTGTAGATATTGTAATATGCAATTTCTTCAACACGGATTGGAACAAATGTCAATCTGGACTTTTATCTCTTTAATCTGTGATCTAGACTTTTATTGGTATGGATTCCATTGTGTTTTTACTCCTTTTAGCGCAACAAAGAATTTCAACTTTTATATCTTTAATTTGTGATCTGGACTTTTATTGGTATGGATTCCACTGTGTTTTTACTCTTTTTAGCTCAACAAAGAATTTCAACTTTAATGGTTTGATTAAGCCAAGTCTTGACGTCAATGACAAATCTGTAGGATTTCATCAATCTCAGAGATCATTAATAACAACAGACTCCATTTATTTCTTGATGCTTTCTTGATCATTTCCAACTCCATTAACCTCTGCAAACTTCACGATTGTAATTAGCTTTGATCACAACACTTGTGCCTTATGATATTCTTTTCTTCAATAATATATTTCAAACTGATATGAACTGATTGAATGAACTTGAATGATCCTATTCTTTATATCTTGTTTGGTTATATTTGCACGATCTGTGGTGTTTGACATCAATGACATCAATGATGCTTTCTTTGCTAACTTAAAATTTTTCTTCATGTGTAGGTGATGTGACATTATTGGAATCAACTATTACACTAGAAGATGCTTTATGATCACCCAAAGGGTCCATACCATTGCTATCCAAAGCACTAACATGAACTATGCTAGCCTCTAATGTAGGAGCCTCTTGTGAAACATCTTGCAAGGATGATGTAGACAAATCATTACCCAAGGCTGTCCTAATGCCTTCTTGATTCAAATCAGCATGTCTATCAAATTCATCATATAAATTTTTGCATACCTCATTGGAACTTGAAGACACCCAATCATTCTCATGAAGAGTTGTATCAACCATATGTGAATATTCTCTAAACAATTTATAAGCTATAGTGTGATATTCCTTCCTTACATGCTCAGTCTTGTGGTGAAGATTCAGGTGCATGTCCATGTAGTCCTTGAAAGGAAAATTCTCCTTAACACGTTGGGGAAGAATACTATATGCCTAAAATATGCTAATCACCGCCGCTTCTTTGTCTTGTGGTGTTGGGATTTTCCTAGTGGAAAGTGAGGATGATCCTTTGAAAAATCTCAACCTTGAAAGTGAATCATCTAAATGCTACGATTTTTGTATGGTCTTGTAGTGTTTGCTTAATTTCTTTCCATGTTTGTTTATTGCTAAACAACTTTGCCATGATGACCTTTTTCGCTGTCCCAACTGAAAACCAAATCCAAATTGACTGGTGCACAATTGATTTCACACCAATTGAATGCAATCATTACGCAACAGGCTGGCAGGAATATGGCTCTGATACCACTGAAAGATCCCTGTCTTATTCTGTCCCAAAAACTCAGTTTGAATGTATTGACATTTCGTCAAACACTTGGCATGAAAAGTGTCTAAGTTTTGGTTCCTTAAGTCTGATATAAATTTCTGAGTGTTCTAATGCTGGTTTGAAAGATGTTTCAATGCCAAAACATAGACAATAACATAGAAATGACAGATAAATGATTGCATACTCATATATCAAGGAACCCACTTGTAAATATGCCTTTATTGATCATATAACAGGTCTGATATAGGTTATATCAGTCTATTACAATCAATAAAATATATCTCCAGTTGATCAAATAACAATGTATGACATACCTGTGATCAATCCTCATGAAGTATACAAGATATTGCTTATATGAGGACGAAAGATACCTGAAATGGAATACAAAAGTGGCTGCTATAGGACTGATGTTTGATATAGAATGCTGATGTGAAGTATACAAACTGAAATAGCTCCAAACAATCCCACAAACCTCCCTCAAGGGTAGTACACCAATTCTAGAAGGCTGTAATAGCCTTTGGGAGTGCACTGAGGGTTTCAACAAGCCTCAACAAGACACAATCTGCAAAACCCACGTCTAATATGTATTCCACAATGCCTCAAAATGATGTGCCAAACATAATATTCAACATCCACAAAGATATATACCCAAATCACCAAAATGGTGGAATTAAACATGAACCAGCAACATTAAAATTATATCAGCATGTAATCCATCAACATTTCACCATAAAATCAATGCCATAATGCTGCCATGAAACGCTATAGGTGAAATTTGCAATATCTCCTCAAGATATCAATACCCAACTTAGAAATTTGTCATACAAATCATTTCCAAGTTGTTACAGAACCCTAGCAGCTGATAAACTTGTAACACTGCGCCGCCTGTTAAAACCCCGGAAGTGGTTCGTCCGTACCATTCTCGTTCCAGTTTTTCCAGTCCCAAAAATATTCCACCGGGTTAAATGGCTAAAATATCCGTCCGTTCATTCCAGTTCTTGTTTGTTCCATGTACGGCCCGGTTTTCGTTCACGTCCTTTGACTTTTCATCCCGATCCGCCCAGTCCCATGTCCATGTCATCTCCAGTTGCCGTCCTCAACCTTTCTGCCGACCAACCAGGAACCCTGAACCGAAGCGCCACGGATGATTCACGTTCGAAGTCCATTCTGTCCGGCGTTCACCGTCCTCAGCTCTTAATATTCCACCATGTCCCATCCGCACCCGTCCCGTCCATGCCTGCGCCGCCGTCCATCTCCAATCCATAAAACTGCTCTCCAAATTGAGAAATCTGACCTCCAAAACCCTAGCTTCCTGCTGCCAGCAAGTAGAATGCAAATATGTGATAGTATTGGCCTTGGAGAGGTTCGATCTATCAATGGAAGCTTTTGGTCTGAAGAAGTATGATGATATAACACTACTGCAAACTCAGATTTGAAAAATAATTATCTGAAACTCCTCCAATGAAGCCCAAACGAAGACCCAAGGTAGGTCCTTCTCAAAGGTGAACTGGGTTCTTATCCAATTCGTGATAGCCTTTGAGAGTTTTCGTTTCTAGAAGGCAGAAACACTACTAAAACTCTTTTCCAAAGCTCCACCTGCAAATGCTAATATGAAAAATGACAATAGAATGCCAAAATTGAAGCCCAAAATTCACTTTATAATCTCCCATGAGCTTTTTTTTTATAAAAGATAATAAAATATTCCTCCTCAAGGGTCTTTTCCTCATCAAAAGAAAGGGCCACTTTTTAAAAACAACTTTGTTTCACTAGGATGGGGACACTTTTCACTATTTACTTTATAATTCTTTGTTACCATTCACTTTTACTATTCCATTAAAACAAACTTTAATATTTTCAAGCTGCCTAAGGAAGGAACATTACACTTAGTCTCTATTTTTAATTGAATGATGTAATTGTGTAGTTGTACACTTTATTTAAGTGAAAAAGCATGAAGTCTTTTGCCTAATATTGATAGAGTATCTTAGGCCTTTATCCTAGACAAAATAAAAAAGACACACATTTACATTTTATTTAGTATAAATGTGAGCCACCCCAAAAATTATTGTAAAGATTGTAAATTGCAAGTACACATTATCTAGTTTTAGGTTTGTTTTTAAATTCATAGGGAGCTTACCCCTATAAATTCAAACAGTAGTTTTATTGCACATCTATTCTATATTGTGTTGCATTGAAAGGTCTGAAATAAAGTGTTAATAGTCTTAATAGATGCTCCTGGGTTTACATTTTATACAAGCACTACCTTGAATGAATAAAGCAATCAATGATATTGGTCTACAATCCCTTGGTTTGGTTTGTTATATTCTATTTACATTCCAATAGATGTTTTTATTTGGTAGTAAACGATACAAAGGGGTCTCCTAGCTTTATAATGTTGGAACAATAAGAGAATAGCCTTATCTTGAAAAGTTAGAGCAATAGTTTTCAAGGCTTGAATAAAATGTTATGATCAATATTTAAAGGGGTAAAGCTATATCATATGCTGAATTCTGCATTGATGAGTGATGTTATATGGGAACTTTTTTAATGAGTGCTTGACACCATAGATAAGCAAAGAGTCATTGGGTGCTATAGATGGTGTGCTGCCCCTTTCAACAAGTAGTGACTTATGAGCCTCCTTGAAGATGCATGTTAATTTGGTTTTAGCCTATGTTGCATGGTGTTTCTAGGATGGGATGTTGGGATGTGTTTAGGGGATGACAAACCAGGAGGCCATTTTTTTGTGGACAACAAGGTATGGCAATATATATATATATATATATATATATATATATATATATGTATTGAAATTCAAATATATAATCTTTAACATTTCTCACATATAAATATTATAAACATCTAAAATATTAGGCTACAAAATTACTTAGTATATTTATAGTGGATTGATAAGGATACAAAACGATGTATAGTTAGTAACTATAGCGGCCATTGGCTTTAGTAGAAGATTTAGAAGCATGAATATATGAAGTGCCAAATTTATTACTTTGTAGAACCAAACAACTCAAGAATAATACCAAACAATCCAAATTGTTCTCTTGATGACTGTATGATCACCATGTTTCAAGTTTTGGACATAATGTAAAAAACCAAAGAATGCTATGTGTTTTTTTCTCTACTTCGGAAAAGTTGACACTTTTTTTGAAAAAACTAATGTATCCTTGATTTCCCTAGAGGATAGGGGACAAGGATGGTCCATCCTCATGTCCTTGGGACAACAATAGGCACTAGGACATGGGGCTAGGGAGCGAGGATGTGGCCCCGCAAAACATACATTTTAGCAGATGTATGTCGATACTGGTACCTTGATGCCTAGGTATCTTGACTTCAACTAGTGCTAAAGTAAATTAGACAAACACTTTATGATTTGGCTATCCCTATGTTCGTGGGACAACAAATGGGGACTAGAACACGGGGCTAGGAAGTGGGGATGTGTCCCTGCAAAACATAGGTTTTAGAAAATGTATGTCAATATTGGTATGTTGATGCTTAGAGATCTTGACCTCAACTAATGCCAAATAAAGTGACACAAACACTTGACAAGTGATGATTTTCTCCAACAAAGGGTTTTTTTGGTGTAGATCTGTTAGGCCTTATAGTTTGATGACAAAGCTTGGGAAAGTTATATTTATGGGTGCCTATCAGCAATGTCAAGAATGCACAAACAACTTGGATTAAGGAAGAAGCCCCAAAAGGAGAATTGTTTATTGCAGTTGCAACCACCATTTTTCATCCTTTTTTATGAATGAACAAAAGAGCTATTGGGTGAACTTCAGTAAAATTTTGGTGGAAATTCATAGAACTTGCTAAGATTTGGTACTGTGCTTTTTAAACCTCCCAAAGATTCAATCTTTTAAAATATCTCTTCTAAGATTAGTGGAGCAATAAATTCCTATTGATATTGAATTCTTTAAAGGTTTTCACCTTCAATAATAATGCTTTTAACCTTCAACTGGGAGGATTAAGGGTGTTTTATGAATACCTAGTTAAGGATAAGGCATTTAGGAAAAGATGTTGACAGGCTTGAGTTTGGTGCTCTTGTCTTATGTTCTAAAAGGAATCATGCATAATTTATGCTGAACTTTTCATGTACTTTCTTTTGTATCAAATTATTATACAATGTAATATAAATGATGCACTTTTCATAAAGGAAAGAAGGTGATCTTGGCTTCCAATGTTTGTGTTATTTTTGGCATCAGAGCTTGCAGTTAAATAATACAGGTTTATGTAGTGTGTATGGTGACTATGTTTGTGGAGACAATTGAGAGATATATGTTTGCAAGTGAAAAGTTTCTTAAAATATAAAAAGCAAGGAATATATATATTTTTTCTAGTAAATTTCCTAAAACCTGATCACCAAGATTGGTTATGTTGTGATCTTCTGAGAAAGTTACACTATATTGCCAATAGACTTGATTTGAGAAAGATTTCTGATAAAATTTGTGTCTATTTTCTTTGAAATATTGAAATGTTTTGTATAAGTAATGCTAGCATAGACCAGCTTTGCTATCATTTCAAAACTCCTTTAGTGGTGGAACCAAGAAATTTATTTTTTGATTTAATTTTATAGAGGTAGTTGCACCTGCCCATTTCTGTGCATGCTCTGTTATGACATTTAGTTCTGTATATTCTTTGTGCTGTGATTAATTTATTTGAGAGAGAGAGCAATTTCTTGGATTAGGATTGTGTAAGCTCTATCCTGATGATGGATCACTGGAGTGATCCAAACGGCCGATCCAAAGCTATACACAATCTAATCCAGAAATTGCTCTCTCATACCCCCTTATGGATTGGTGGAAACCTAATAATACGAGTTCTGTATTTATGTTACAAGAAGCACATCATTTATTTTCAAAATATTACCTTTTGTGTTCCTTTGTATTATTTCTCTACTTAAATATTTTCCCTCTATTTTCAATGTTCAATGATCATCTACTCTGCAGGTTTTACAGTGATTTGGAGTCCGAGAAATCTCTGGGTTCAGAGAGGGGCAATTTTAGCAACTATGGTTTAAGATATGAAGATTTGGACAGAACATCAAGCTCTATAACAAGCTCTGTAAAAAGAGGACTGGAGAAAAGCTCACAGGGATTGAAGAATATTGGTCGGTCATTGCGAATGGGAGTTTCAAGGGTAGTCTTTCCAGAGGATCTTAAATTGTTAGAGAAGAAGATTTTTGATCCTCAAGATAAGTTCCTGCAGAGGTGGAACAGATTTTTGGTCATATCATGTATAGTTGCAGTGTCTGTTGATCCTTTGTTTTTTTATTTGCCTCTTGTGGATGATGAATCTAGATGCATGGGTATAGATAAAAAATTGGCAATTGTTGCTACTGTTCTACGGTCTCTCACAGATATCTTGTATTTAGTACATATGGCTCTTCAGTTCCGAACAGCTTTCATAGCTCCTTCGTCTAGGGTGTTTGGGAGAGGAGAGCTTGTTATCGATCCAATACAAATTGCAAAGCGGTACCTGTCAACATACTTCATCATTGACTTCCTTGCTGTGTTGCCTCTTCCTCAGGTACTTGAACATCATACTGAAACTTATGTTTTCCAGAACAAACATTAATGTTGACTATTAATGGGAAAGTTTCACATCTTATTCTGTTTGAAGTATGATTTTATATTTACAAATTATGAACTAACATGGGAACTACTGCTTAGATCTTGGCTACAGCTGTACTTCAAGTTATGTCAACTTAGTTATAAGCTACTCACCAGCTAATAGTTAGCTGCATGGATATTAGTCTACTAGCTGGCAAGATGAGGTTATGCCTTCTGCCAAGTCTCATGACTGAAATTCTCTAAGTTGCCAGTATGGGTTCACCAGTACAGCAATGCTTTTTTCCCTGGGGTTGGTACAGCTGTGTTCAGCCATACGGTATATATATATATATATTTCTTAAAAATATATAAAAATATTCATAATAGCAATATTAATATATCAAAAATAACTAGATATAAATATTGACAATAATTTTGGTATATTAATATAAAATAAATTAACAATAAATAAATTATTCATAAATAATAGAAATATAATAAATTAACTAATATATATTTAATATTATTGATTTGAAATACATGGATCTATTATCCCCAGCCTAGAGCATTGAGCACATAGACAATCAAGAAAGCCAAACAAAAGGGCTCTGCATAAACTACCTTCATTGAGGTGAAGGAAACGAAATCTGTAAGAGAGTTGAGGCCCCTCAATTCCGGTTGTACTTTGAGTGAGACCTAAGAACCATTTGGCCTAGAGCTCTTTTCTTAGGGGTTGCCTTTCTCTTTTCGACAAGAGTCCAACCATTACTATCCTTCAACTCCTTGTAATCCGATGTATTAGAAACAAACAAACCACTTCTGAAAAAGGGGCTGCGAACCAGTTGGCAATGTCTGATTCTAACAAGCAGGCAATGGAGAAGGGGATTACACAGGAGGATCCTCTACCGCAGTAACCTTCTTTGGAGAAGGAATATGCAGAGAAGTTGGAAAATGAGGCTCAACACCGATTGATGTTTATGCCCAGCACCTTTCCACCATGTAGCAATTGGACTCCTTTTACTTGGTTTTGAAAGCAATTTTCAGCCAAGCGCCCAAAGGAAAAGCAAGAATGACATACTCAGGTCAACTTTTCATAATCTAGAGGTTGGATCCACAACCTTTCCCCCACATGAAGATTTATCTTTGCATCTAGACCACCCAATAAATCTGTAACAATTAGCAAGTGAACATAGTTTGAAATAGGGCAAGTTCTTGTTTCCAAGCCAATCAAGATAAGCTTACCCAAGGTCAAGTTCTTTATTCCAAGGCAATCAAGATTAGCTTCCCCTAGATATTTTCAACTAAGTTACTTAATTGGGTACGGGTACATAGATTTGGTATGCTGGTATGACAACTTTTTTGGAAGGGGATGGGTATATTTTGGGTATGTCTGTTCAATAAACATATAAAATCATAATTATATACATATTTGCAACCTATAAACTACTATATTAATACCATAATTATATAAATCCATATTATATTAAATTTGTTAACTCCTATATTAATATAAAATTATAGTATATTAAATTTATTTTTTAAACATGTTAAATATTAATAATAAATATTAAAAAAATTAAAGTACAACCATATTATGAATAGGAATACCATGTCATATATGGATTCAACTATTTTTCAAAACCTACAAATATAAATACTACCTAACACGACATTCATAAAATAACATATATATATATATATATATATATATATATATATATAGAATAATAAATAATATTAAGAATAAAATTAACAATAAATATTAAATTTAATAAATAATCAATTTAATACTAATCAATATAATTTAATATAACTAATATGTACTTAAGTTAAATAAACAATGAACTTCACTAAAAATGATTGTAAGATTAATAATATTAATAAATGATAATAAATATAATAAAATTTTAGTAAATTAAGAACTTAAAATTAAAGTTAAAACTTAAATAATCCTATAGCCTAAGTTCTATTAAAGAAGGGAAAAAAAAACCTCTAAACTTGAATGCAACATTTCGACTATTATTTGGACAAGAAGCTATTCAAATGGTTGGAATATTTCGACGACAAGTAGAGAGGAGAAGGGTAGGAGAAATGGTGTAAATGCAACTTGAACATAAATAGTTGTTGGCCTGTGACACGAATGCAACCTAAAAAGGGGTTAACCATGTTGTCAAAGTCTTGAACTTATGACCCTTCCTCATCTACTACTACTAGTAAAAATGCAGTGAAAAATATTGTTATTTAGGGTTTTGGTCATAATTTTTATGATAAAATAGTTAAACAAAATGCATTGAAATTTACATCCACCATTAGAATCATTGTGAAAATGCCTTGTATAAGTTGGAATTGGCTAGGTAAACTTGATACAAATCCACCTCAAAAAACGATACCAAAGCATATGCTTTTAGAGATCGGTCAGTAGGCATAAACAAGGAGTTTGAAACATGATTAGGGCATGCAGGTGAGTACACTCTGACATCACTTTACTCACAATTCTCAAGTCCAGCTTGCTATCCATTCCCGTTTGTCATCAACTTATCAATTACGAGGAACTCTTATGCACGAGTATCTTGACCCCACCATTCGTAGTGGCCCCAACCCCACCTACTAAGGGCACCAACCCCATTGACCAAGGCATCCTAACTACCCAAGCTCCACCACCACCCATAAGGCAATAACCCCATTGGCCAGGGCTTCACCCTATCCCAGTTATGGCTAAGCATATGCTTTTAGAGCTCGGTCAGTAATAACGATCAACAGGCATTAATGGGGAGCTTGAAACATGATTAGGGCATGCAGGTGAGTACACTCCGACATCACTTTACTCACAATTCTCAGGTTCAGCTCGCTATCCATTCTCGTTCATCATCAACTTATCAATTATGAGGAACATTTAAGCATGTTAGAATAATATATTATTCTCATATTTTTAATGGTCAATGTAATATTATAATGAGCTTAGTCTGTCTTTAGTTGTAGGTAGATAGAAGTAGTTGGCTCCATTTAATATCTACAGTGCCTTGTCACTGCTTTATATTGTAACCTCTCTTTTTTTGCTAATACAAGGAGAATTTTCTAGAACATGGTATCAGAGCAGAAAAACAAACCCTAAAAAAAATTCATGGGCTTTATCAAAAAGTCATAATTTGAATTTTTCCTGTGCTAGGGTTTCTGGGCCTCAAAATCGTGTCTCTAGGGTTTCTGAAAACGTCTGTGTGCCCTAGCCGCGTCGACTGTGTGTTTTATTTGTGGCTCGTCGTCAATTTTTGTGGCTGAAAATCGCGTTTTGTGTCAGCTTTTTGGTCGGCTCTGTTTATAAAGCTTTTCTGCCAACACAAGCTTTGTTTTTCGTGTTTCTGGGCGCGATAGCTGTTTGTTTTTCGCGTTTTTGGCAGGAACTTCTAGCCACGCAACTTGCAGACACGTTTTTCGCGTTTCTGGTCGTATGTTGTATTTGGCCACGATTTTCGAGTTACAGGTCGCGGATTTTCTGGACGCTTTTGTCTCTTGAAGTCACGTTTTTTTCATCATTCCTAGGTGCGTGAGTTGCAGTGTTTTATTGAACGCGTTTTTCTGCTTTTCTGAGCCGTGTTTTTTTACCTATTTATGGTCGTGTCTTGGTCATTTCTTCAAATGCATTTCTGGGTCAACAAAATCCGCGATTTCGTGTCTTGGCCCTCCGGTTTTTTTTTTGCTCAGCTTTGATGTGTTTTGTGAACTTCCAATCCCG
>VDFB02008879.1:0-28856 GCA_007258455.2 Sequoia sempervirens | reverse complement strand
GTGGCATCGGTTTCTTTTGTCAAGTTATTAGAAACCGAATGCCCTAAAATAAAATAATCCAACTCCTTAAAGTTTAAAAATGAAAACATAATCCCCCTAAACTATTAAGGAAGATTTAAATAAATCTTCTAAAGCCCGAGGATGCCAAAAAATTAAGGGCTATAATAATATTTAAATTTAATAAGGGGATTTTTAATGATTTTTATATGTAAAAAAAATGGGAGATTTGAAAATAGTTGTAAATCAATTATTAGTAACCAATTTGGGAATATTTTGTGTATTTAAAGGGGTGAAAGGGAGAGAGTTTGGCTAAGTGTGATTTGAGGTGTTTTTGGAGGAGAATTTTGGCTAGGTGTTTTGTCTAAGCATTTTGGAAGGAATTTCTAGTGAAGTGAGAGGAGGCTATTCTGGAGATTTTATTCTTCATTCTTGCACTTCGAAAAGTGGCGTTGTGTGGATAGGGGTGATTTTTGTAACTCATTGTACTTGATTTTGGAGATTAATCGGATCGGTCGTTCTCTATTGGAGCCGACCCGGAGACATAGTCACATTTGTGGCAAACTCCATAATCAAACTCTGTTTGCATCTCTCTCTTTCTTTCTCTCACTTTCTTGCATTCTGTTGTTATCACCTTGACATTTTAATTATTGTGATTATTTCCGTAAGTTAATTTTGATTTTATTAACTTGGAATAATCATTATAAAAGTTAAGCATTCAATCTGCCAAATAGTCTAGATCCGTATGAGGATCACTTCATCACATTTATTCCTATGAACAAATCTTTCATGCTCTCTAGTAAAATGAGGTTGATGATCACCCAATGTGGACCACAAACCCTTTGACCAAAGTAATCTCTACATTTCTTTCATGTGTGATAGTTATGAGGTTTTAAAACTTCAAATCCTCATCCAGCCATTAGGTCAACAAATATCAAGAGTGTAAAAAAGGTAAATATCTGAATTAAACTAATATGAAACCTCCCAAATTTTATAATACAACTAAAAATAAATCCCCCCCCACAAATAGAATTTCTCTAGGAGACAGGATGCCCAAGTTATGAACCAAAAAGTAAATATGCAAAAATATGAATAAATCACACTTGGGGCTGAATCTGAAAAAGGTACATGAACCAAATGAAAGAGCTTCTGAATACCTAATTCCAAATGCAACTTGAATCACCAAAATCAAAGAAACTAGTAGAAAGTTATGAGCTTAGAGGTCCAAAGGGGCCAACTAATAAAAGTCAATGAGAGGGTGGAGTGGTTGATCAAAAAATTGACAACCAGCCAATAGTCAAATCTGCAGAGGTAGTCGGAGTACGGGGTGGCTGACAAACAAGGATAGCTCGCCAATGATCACTACTGGTAGTTGGAAAAAGCCAACAATAGTACAATATAGGCCCTATCAAATATGAAAAATAGTCTGCAAAAAAAATTTGTTTATAGACTATTCAAAACCCCCAAAAATTTCTTAAGCCCCACAAATATTTATAAAAATATTTTTCCCAAATATTTTTTTTAAAATGATACAATAAAGAATATAAAGAACATATAAAAAAATTTCTTTTATTCTACAAAAGATGTATTGTACTTGGAGGGGTTGTATGACCTTCTCAGGTTTTTTTTTTTTTTGCCTTGAAAATAATTAATGCCGAATATAGGAATATTTTATATCAATTTTCATCTTTCGGGCCCTTTAAAGACAATGACAAGGTTAGATCAAGCTAAAATGCACCAAAAGCTTTGCTACTCCCAGATCTTGCAAATCTTCAAACACTCATTAACTTTGGAAAATACTGTCAAATTTAGGTAAAATAAAAGTCAATCTTGACTTTATCAGCTGCCTTGATCTTGAATTTGAGCTCAAATTTCCTCCAACACAAGCCAAAATTGACTTGCCATGAAAACCCACATATAGTGACAACCTCAAATCTAGTAATTTTTTTTCAAGTTTTTTTATTCCCATGTCCACCATATTGTGCAAAGGAAGAGCATACTCAACCTTATTAAAAATAACCTAGATCTCTCACTAGCAATAGCTCAACCCTCAGATCTGAGAATGGTTTTGCAAGACTTGGCTTTGATAATTAATGTCATATTTTCAACATGGTCAACTAAGAACAATCACATATTTGACTATTATTTTACACATTTGTATATTATTTATATTTATAAAAATTAATCTCTTAATGGTCCTAGTTGACCAATATCAGATACTTATTACAAACTCATATGTTGCTTCTTAAGTACCAACCTAATACTCTTTTCTACACATAATAATTTTTTATATTGCACACGACTATAATGATATCACCCAATACTCATTTTTATACACAACAATGTTATATATTATAAGGCCATATTTATATCGACCTAATACTCATTTTTCTACATAGCAATGTCATATTTTATAAGACCAAATTTATATCAACATATAACTTCCAACACAGTTATTTGTATGAAATACTTATCTGAAAAACTAATAGAATTTTATATAAATTGATCCATTATTTGTATGAAATACTATTTCTATGCATATGTATACAAGATTTTATCCTCATAAATAAAACTAAGAGGTTTTTAATAATCACCCAAGCAAGAAATGTCTAGTTCAATTCCAAGATCCACTAATATATCTGAAAAAACAATCAATCTTCTTGTAAAGGAAAACTTCCATAATCATAATATTTGTGTCCTTTCATAACATCATCTAATTATCATAATTTAAATAATTTAAATATATCTTCAATTATTGTTTATTAAATAAGATGTAACACTCTTCACCTTTTTACCATAACAAAATAGTTCACAAATAACCTTTACATAAACTAAGAACAAAACTCTTAAATCCCTCAACACTCAAAATACATTGATTCTTCAACTAAGTAAATAAATAAAATTGACACAAAATAAATGATTGCTAAATTTACCCTAATATAACTACATGGGCATTTCAGATGAAATTTAATTACCCTAATATAACTACATAGGTATTTCAGATGAAATTTAATTAGGTATTAGGGCATTTCATTCAAATCTTAAAACCCTACGATATCTTTATTCTTAACATTTCTTAGGAAAAAAATGAAAAACCCGTACTTTGAAAAACCCCTTATAATGAGGAAAACAAATGCACATTAATCATTAAAAATAATAATTAGTGATCTATAATAAGTGTTGATTAATGATAGCCACTATATGCCAAGATCAAAATGCCGTAGAAAAATTCATAATGAAATACAGGCCAGGCCTCAAATTGTTGCACGCTTCTCCTCCATGGCTGCCTATCAGGGAGATTTTTTTTTGGCAGACGCGCCAGGAGTCGAATGCTTGACCAGTATGACTACTATCAGAAGCGTTACGAGGGAGGACCCTCCAACACTTCCCATGGGGGTCTATGATGCCCACCAACCCAAAACACTACCAATATACCCTTTTAAAAACAAATCTGTGTTAAAAACTCACGCAGGGGTATAACTGACCGCAATAATCACACAACAAAAAACCATGCAGAGCAGCAAACCACAACTAATGCACCATAGTACTCGTTTTCAACAACACCGGAACTACCTGCAGCCATTTTCCATCTGTTATAGGTTCTACTGTGACCACCTTACCCCAAAACAGCCACTAACATGCACCGGCCCAGATCACAAAATCTTCCTAAACAAAAACAGAAGCATATCACAATAAATTACGGTGTTCTAAATCCTCTTCGAAAACACAAATGATCGAATAAGTTCATATCAAAAACACCAAAAATAAATAAAACAGAGTAGCCACATAGTAAATCCCGAGGTTCTTTCATGTATTTTGTCTTGGATTTCTGTTAAAAGCTTCCGGTCAGATAAATATGGAAGGATTTAGGTTAAAATAGACCATCGACACCGAAAATTACAGAGCAATGGAAGAAACGGATCTATGAACTCCTTGAGAAATCGAAGGCCCTTTCTCCATTTTCCCTGTCAACTGCATGGAGCATATAAATGATGGTCACAGCTTTTTTGAACCACCCGATTATTGGACGATAGAAAAAAAAAGAAAAGGTTTTGAATGATAAAAATGATGATGAAATTTTAAGAATTATTAAACAAAATTGGATATTAGCTTATTGGGACTAACATGGGTACCCACATGTATCATATTAAAAGGATGGAAAATATATATATATATTTGGCACTCAGCAGTATACTGTATAGTCATATCAGAAGTTCCAGTCAATAAATGTTTTAAAATTGAAATCTTTATTTCCATCTCAGATTTGCTCGGAAACAGATCATACACAAACTTAGCTACATAGTCACGGCCACGAGATTGAATATTTGAATCAACATGAAGATCAAAGCAGGGCACAATTTCCTTGTTTCAACTTGGCAGTACCCTGCTTTGGTTTGAATTTTGCCTTCTCAACGAACTGCTTTACAGTCGTTGCAATTTGCTCCAGCAGCTCTCCTTGATCCCTGGAATATACACAATAAATCTCCCCTCAAAAATTATTTGAAATATTTAAGTTCATTTAAATAGTGATGTCTGCTAACTACATGAAAACAGAGCAAGAGAACAAGTAAATGGATTTTTTTTACCCCTCAAAAATATAGCCCTTGATATATGAAACCTCACAAAGTGACTTCTTCCATTCCTCGAGTTCATGCCTCTCAAATTTTCCAGTGTGCTTATGAAATGTTCGAGCATATACACCCTCTTCATCCTTCATTCGAAGCTCGGAAGGCTGAATTCCACAAAACACAGGAATGATGGGAGCCCCTGTTTTTAGGATGAGTTGGAGCTCCTTCAAGCACCAAATCGACTGTACATAATTTGGCGAAAAAATGATGAGATGAAGAGATGCTGAGTGAATAGCTTCTTCTATTGATTGAGGTATGTTGTCTCCAACCTGGATTGAGTACTTGTCGAAAAAGACCTTAAATCCTTTGTTTTCAAGACTGTGAAAGATGAGGCTGCCTATACTTTCCTTCACATCTGATCCTCTGTGGTTAAGAAATACATCATATCCAGTTTTGGTGAAAAGCCATGAATAATGCAGAGAGGATTGATTGTTTCCCATCGTTGGAAAGCCAAAGGTGCTGGCAAAAGTCAACTCTATTATTTTGGCACAAAACCAAAAAGTTGCTTAACGCTCAATTCTCATTTGATTAACCACAAATAAATGCTGGTATTTAAGCGAATTGAGGCGTTTCGGTTCAATCTTTTAATTTGTGTTGCGTCGAAAACCAGTAAAACTGGGGTCAAGTTTTTAATACACAATGCTCAAATCAAGAATAGAGAACTTGACATGACATTCTTTTAAAATTTCTGATTGAATGTTGTTAAGAATTGTAGTCATTATTTTGATTGGAGAACAGATTGACAATTAGATCTCACGAATGAACCTGCCAAAAAACAGATGTTTGATCTTCCAACTAACTTCTACAACAGTGACTAGCAAGCTAGAGACCACACTTTTGCACCTGCCTAAATGTAGGCAGTTTCTTAGTTCTTTCCTTTTCCACAATCGGATTCTTTGGTTGATGTTCACTGCTTCCTATTATCTTTTAATAAGTAGAGGTATTTTCCACAGCATGTCAAATTGTGATATTGCTATCAAGATTTGATCATGTAGTTTTACGAGTCAAACTCAACTAAGAAATCTTGACTTGTATATATTATTGTAATCTAACTTTTCATTAATTTTTTAAATGAATTAATTATCTAAATTTGTTTTTTTAAATAAGTATTTATATTCATTTATAAAATATTTTATATATTCATAAAAATGGATAAAAATTATCACACCACATAAACAAATATGTTTAAAAAATATATTATTATTTATAATTTTATTTGCTAAATAATTGCAGGCCTTATTCTCCCATTTATGTTAAAAAAAAAGCATTTATTAATTCTAAGTTGAGAAAGGAACGTGGAGGGCGTATTAAGTTTCATTAAATCATGGGGCATGGATTTTATCATAACTATTATTATTCAATCTATATCGTTTATTTGAACTACCACCTAATGGGTTTATCAATTTTTACAAAATAAAATATGCAACATAACATATTAGCACGTTCTCTACAGGGCAAGACACAAGGTTGTCTAACTGAATCGTTCCATGGGGGGCTTGGGCTCCTATTTTCACGGAAGCAGGTGGTCTCATGGGGAAAATAAAATCTGCCACAGGATTAATTGGAATCTTTTTCAACCCAAACAAGCAGGTGGCTGAAAATTTCGGCTGGTGAGATTGGGGTGGGGCTAGACATTGCCCCACCTGCTTAAGAGTACTTTTTTGCCACATGTCACAAATTTAGAGGGAAATGATGTTTATTTATTAATTTTTTATTCACAACATTCTATTCCACCACCTTTCCACCACCAACCTGCTTAAATTTTGAAGCTTCAAAATATTCATGGGACCACCAACTTCAAAATATTCTGCTAAAAATTTGAGAAGATTCTGCTCCAAAATTTTAGAAAGCACCCCTCCATGAAACCGTGTCCTAAGTTAAAAAAAGGTTTCACGCTATCTAACGATACTTCATTCAACATGCTTAATTTTATACAATATATTGTAACAACATGCTTAATTTTATACAATATATTGTAAACTCATACAAATAAATGATCTCTTAACATATATTTTTCAATATAATTTTATATACATATTATGCTACCCAAATTACAATTGAAGTGGTGCGTTCTCATTTTTTACTATACTTTTACGAATACCAGGGAATCTGTTTTTGGGAAATCTGAGGGAGGCACCTAACTCGTGCTCCACAATATGAGGTGTACATACTCCTCATACTCCCAAATCTGAGGGAGGCACCTAACTCATGCTCCACAATATGAGGTGTACATACCTTACCCCCTGCAGGATTTGAACTTGTGACCTCTCTTTCAAGAGTACAAGTTCTCCACCATTAGGCCAACTCAGGGTGTACACAAAGATCGAAGTCAATATGAGTGCCAAAAGCTTTAAACTATCGAAGTTAATATGAGTGCCAAAAGCTTTAAACTATTTAAAAAATTGACACACAATCCCCTCAAGACAAACAAGCGCATCGACTGCTCAATGACACGTGGCATCAATAATTCATATGTGGACCCCTGAGAAGCTTCGTGCATTGGTCTTTGGACCAATAAATATTGTCCAGGCATCTACCACGTAATCCGTATTCAATTCTTATACTGCCACTACCAAGCTCACACATCTTAACAAGGATCGGATGGCATTCGTTCGTCGCTCAAGATCCACGACGTAGGTTAGTAACACCCAGTGTAAAGTTGCGGCCACATTTAACGTAGTTGTTTCACCGTTCGAAAGAGAAACCACCGCATCACCAATCTTCCCAGAATTATACTAGGCTTTCCAGTATTTAACTCCATGGGCCCACATGATAGTCCACGCAGATGCTATCAACTGATTAGAAACTGACACCTCAGCACACCACCCGCCAAGTCACCACACCAGCCAAACAACCAAATACTGATGTTGAAGCAATTGGATCAATAGGAAGCTATGAGAACGTGACCAGCACACAAGTCAACAACAGATTAGACATAAAGCGCACAAAGGATTTGAGCTCATACAGAAGCCACCATGAAAAGGGCCTTAACTCGGCCATAATGCTAAACCATGGAAATTTACGCAGAGAGCAGAAGAAAGGCACAATTGAGGTTTCTTAAAAGCATTCAATACAAATATATAATCTTTCAGTTCGAAAATCAACATAGTAGGTTATAGAACGAGAAAATAAAATAAAAACTAGAGCAACTCAAAATGGGTGCCAATAAGATCCGGTAAAAAAATATATAATGTTCTCTTCAACGCAGATGAAGAGTCCTGGGAAGACGAAGACGAAAGGGCAATGGTTGGGCTTCACACCCAGCAAAAATAATAATAAAAATTTAGGTCTACTATTTTTTTAATTGAGAGAATGGTCATTGGAAGATGAACTACTACTTTCATCCGAACTCTTAATTCCATCAATTTTTATCCACATAAATTTGTCATAGAATTAAAAAAATATTATTTCTTAAAATAATCTAAACAATCTACAATTTAGTAGTTTATCCTAATTTTCTATATCTAACTGCCTACTAAATATTTTATCCCCAAAATTTAAAACCTTACTAAGAGTCTCATTAGAGAATAAGTCATTAGACTTCTTTTCTTTTACGAAATGTAATTGTTTAATAGATTTATTTTCTAACATTTTGAGCCTAACTCATAACTAATAGGCTTGTCATGAAGGAAGAAGACATTGACTTTATTTTTGAGGATGAGGGGCTTTTTTCTTGCCAATTAATAAAGTAATTTGGTAGCTAGTTAAATTCAAAAATCCAAATTATAGTGTAATAGTTTGTGTTGGATAGGGTCAGAACATTTAATATTGAGTGTTTTACAATTCATATTTTTTTTATTTATGTAGTGAAGTTTACAATAGGAATATTAAGTTTGGGTCAATTTTAAATCTTCTATGTTTACAAATACACAAATTACAATGTCAATAGATGTAGAGTTAAACAAATTATCATCTGAAATATGGAAAGTTATTTGAAGCCAAATATCCTTTCTTCTCTAATAACCCTATTAGAAATTAGGGTATAATGATACTACATGAAGAACTCCATAAGAGGCTCCTTGCAATTGCTATCAATTTTTTGAATTAAGAGAAGTTGAAATTAAATTTTATGGAAAATTTACAAAGTACTATTTCCACCATAATGAATAAATGACAAAATAAGGGATGCATCCAACTCCAACATGAGTTCCAACAAGACATGTGCACTACTATGTATGTATGTCGACGTAAATTAAGTTACAATAGCAAGTATGCAAGCTTTGTATTGTATAGTTTATTAAATCAAAGATTGTGACTTTATAGGTGATTCCTTAATTCATTTTACCTAGGTGGTTATGTCCTTGTGTTCAAACCTATAAAATCATTGTGTTTTATTCGCATTTTATGGTCTTTGCTTTTAGCTAGAAAGAGTGACCATTTGATAGCTATTTAACGGTTTCATATTTTTTTCAAGAGTAAAATCATCTCACCTTCAATAGGATAGTTGAATTGCCTTGTGCACTAGCTTGAGAACCAAAAATATAGGTTTGTAGTTTTTTTGGTTATGTTAAACCATCCCGAAAAATATGTAGAGATCACCAAAAGAAATAACATATTGTAAACACTAGAGTTTTAGGTTTTTCTCTTTACAATCAACTTTCCCTTCTAATTCAAAGAATTGTTCTAATGCACATTTGTTTCATTTTATGTTACACCAAAATGTGCAAATCAAAACAATAACATAGAGGAAGGATTGTACACTCTTTCAATAGCTACCATACTATAGAAAATAATTTCTATGGATTTCTAGTTGGTTTCCAAGTGAACACAAAGGCAATAATTATCTTTGTTATTTTCAATAGATTCAACAAGACGTACATCTCACCCTTTCAAAAAGACTCACTTTTTATAGGAGAAAATAAGCTCTAACAAGCTTCAAAAGAGTATGATAGTACATTTTTCACATTCTTATGGTTCTCAATTTTTTCCCTAAGTCTTAGGCTTCAAAATGTTATTATTGATGTTAGGATTTACTAAAATACTGCTTTGTATATGCGTTTAGGTTTATAAACCCTAAAAAAACACTGGGTCTAGGTAGCGCCTTGTATGTAGCATTTTTGTTTTAATTTTGTGTTGATTGTTTATCCCGATTACCCAACCTTTAAGTTGTAACTTAAGGGCCTTTGATCCATGCCTTTACTGGCCCCTTCTATTAGGTTACTGGGTGTACCCACTTTTCTATAATTTCTAATTATTTAAAGTCCTATGTTTATGCCCCTTTATATTGTTAAAATTATCACCCCCTTTGCCCATCTTCTAATCTCACTTAAAAGATAAATTATGCATGTGATAAAAAAAATAACTTAAGTTGCACACGTGCTTAATATGTGGTCCCCACCGCTCATGTGCCCTTTTTACATGCTTCAGCATGAAATATTTTAATAAGGAAATAATAGCTCGTGGAAGTACAGAAGCATGGACAGTTGTCATTATTTTAGCAATTTATGTTAGTCCGCAAGGGGTATGCTACTAAAGGAAAGGAGAGCTCATGGACCCATGGAATTAATGCCACATGGCGTTGAGACATTATTTGAAACTATAAGTCTTTTATAAAGACTAGTGTGACATGTGGCACGTTTTTAAGGTATTTCGCAAGTCCGTGGGTAGCTTTACAAGGATTGATTAGTGGTCCACGGAATCATAGAAAGGGGATAGGTGTCATTCTTTTTAAGGGATTCTACGAGTCTGCAAAATGATTCAAGAAGACCTAAATGAAGGTTATAGAATTGCGAAAAAGGGACAATGTGGTGTGTCCTCAATGTTTTTGATAGATGTCATATAAAAATCTAAGATTGTGAGGAACAAAATGTGGGCACATGGCATGGTCTTGGGATGATTTCGCGAGTCTAAAAGCTCCTTATAACCACTCTATTTTTAAGTTGCAGAATTGTGAAACGCTGCCACATGGCTTATATGATAATGCCAACTATTCTTAAGTTGTCTTTTTTGGCGGCTCATCTCTAATGACATGTAAAGTGACCCCACTTGGATTGAATTTATTGGTCAAAAATATGTCAATGTGTGTCAAATATTTTCAAACTAGTCAAATCATTTATGATCGTCAAAGGTTGTCCTTTCATCAAAAGATTGACAATCCACATTCAAACTTGGAAAATGGATAGTTGGAGGCTCCTGGCACATGCATTTTGAGAGTAATGGTGGACAACATGGATTGCTACCATACTTTCATCACAATTTCTTCTATAAATTCTATGATTTGACACAACAATCAACTCATTTATCATCTATCAAATTTGAAGAGAGAATTTGCAGAGCTTTGACACTTTCCACAATGAATAAGGGTTTCCAAAAAGGTGAAGTACAAGTAAGTACATTTTTATCTATGAAATTCATCAAATTTATAGTCCTAGGGTTTATTATAAAGTGTGTATACCTTGTTGATCATTTGGAAGCATCAAAGCCCTAAAACTAGATGTAGAAAACCCTAGCTTTAAACCTCAATTGAAACCAGGAGACATTCAAAGGACCAACTACCTACTTCAAAGAGACCATTTGATGAAGACCTATTGTCCAACTTCCTAGTTCAACAAGAAAGGCTATCTGAGCCCATGGTCTTAGTACAACATTAGGTATAGTTTATAATACCAAAGAATGTAGGGATGATGAGATTCTTCTCATTGGATGGGAGTTATTTGTGCACTAGTATGGGAAAAGAAATTCCAAGGTTACCATTTTAAATGTTCGGATATACAACCTAGGGTAATTGGTGGTCCCTCACATATTCATGGATGTGGACTTTTTTATACACATAGCTATGAATTATGATGAGATTGTGAGGGTCATAGAACTAAATGGAGGGGAATTGATCAGAATTTATAAAGCCTTCATCTCTAAGTTCTTTAGGCTAAAATTGGCTACCAACAGGTTCATATATTTTGGATTATTTAAACAAAAATATCAACAGGTGACAAGAATAGTTTTAGAGTTCATTAGCTACCTAGATATAGATTGAAGGGTTTTGATAGAAGATCTATAACAATCCCTGCTAGTGAGATGGAACCCTTCAATTTGGACACTTTTGAGGATTATTTCATTTGAACATATTATTCTCTATGTCAAGTATTGGGGGGTGATTCTCAAACTAGAATAGCAGTTCCTCTCATGTACAAGGATGTTGATATTCAGAATCCCGTAGTGAACATTGAATTTGACTTCCCCACATTCATAGCTAGCTAATGCCATCCACAAGAAATTAATGGAGATTAAGAAGAGAAGCAAGGTAATAAATTTCAGATGGTATTATTTTATGTGTCATATGTTCTTATATGGAGGAAGAGGGAAATGGGATAGTGCCCTACATATTCACATGGAAGATGGCAAGGGAAATCTCCTTCCTATCCAATATTGGACCCATGTGTGGGATAAGAATTATAATTCTTCTAGCTTTATAAATTTTGAGAATCATTTTGCCAGAAAAGTGCTATCACATTTGGGAATTGGAGAAATATGGTTACAAAAGGAAATTCTAGATTTCCTAAGGCCAAAGGATTGTTGGCAGTGGTTGTCAATGATGTCAACACTTGGTGAATTATTTTTGGTTGCTATTGATATTAACACAAGGTGAGATTGCCAAATATGTTCGTGAGATTGTTTGTAGTGGTTGTATTCCTAGCATTGGTTGTTGTGGTGTCAACACTTGGGTTTATTGTTGTCATGGTTGATAGCACTTGGGAAGATAGTTGCAATTTTGTTTGGCATTGGTTGTCATTGTTGACAACATTTAGTTTGGGCTAACATTGATGTATGATGGTGCTGCTAAAGTTCTTGGTTGGATGTCATGCCTTGTCTGATGATTTTGAAAGAAGTATTGAGTATGGTAGATATCAATAGAGTTGGTTTCATAATGATATATTAAGATGAGGAGTAGAAGGGTTGTTGATGGTTGAGAGGTGTTTCTAATGGTCTATAGTACGATGTATGCTATCTCTTGTTGTTCCTAATAAAGCATATGTTGTTGAAAGAAAGTTTGGCCTCTACAAGTTGCTAGAAGGTTTTGTTCCTAGAAGTTGCATTGAAGTCTATTTGGGAGAATTCTCTGCATTCCTCTACTATTGAAGATAAGGTCTTGCAGTTTGAGATTCAAAGTATATGTTTTGTGGATGTTGCACTCCTATCTTTTCATGTCACTTGTGTTGTTGAGGAGGTTTATGTGAATTACAGAAGGTTGCTAGTGTTTTTGGTTGTCAAGAAGAATCCAAAAATATTCTCTACATTGATGTCCTTACTCCTGAGGCTTGGTGAATGTGCTCTCAATTTTTGTGCAGTGTCTCAATTCCAATTTCATGTGTTGAAGTGCTCCATAAAATGTTTTGTTAATGTTATATCTCCTAGTTGTGCATTTTGTGTTTCTAGGATGAAGTATTATATTCCTATTTGGTCTTGCAGTGTTAATTGGTGGCATGACAGTATATAGAGGATGTGTTTGGAAGTTTTTTTTGGATGTTCATGGAACATCCCCATGTGATTTGCACATTGTTGGTTGTGCTCCTTAGTGCTATATTGTGTCTTGAGTTGGTTTTCTAGATTATTTGTGGATATCTAGCCGATAAGGCTTGTTCTCTTGCTTGTGATAAATTCTTAAGGGTTTGCACCAGCATATGAAGTTGTGTTATGATAGATTTGGTTCCTAGTCTATCTTGTTGGGGACCGCATTGTGTTAATTCAATTGGAAGTACATTTTTTTGGGTCGATTGGTTATGTGCTTCATGTTTCATCTGTGTGTTTCCTTGTTGTTGACTTAGGTTAATGTGCAGCCGTGTGTGAATTATTTTGGATCACATTGGAAGATGCAATAAGATTGTTTTTGGTCCTCTCTATCCTTGAGATAGGACCACAATAGGTTGTTGTGGCTGACTTGGTGAAATTATTGTTTGTATTCTTTCTTGGTCGACCTAATTGAAGTTGTGAAGTATTGTGGTGGATATAAATACAAGATCATTTCAATTGCAAAGGTATGGATGTTTTAATAAGTGAAAATAAGTGTGAGTGTGGAATGTATTGAATATCCAACAAAGATGGTGCTCAAGTGTGAAGGAGAATTAGCAAATGTTCCTTAATACCTCAGTCAACAAAATGAATTGTTGAAAAGTATTGCAATTTTATATAAACTTTTGAATCCTACTCTAAGATAGTGAATATCATCAGGTCCTTTTGTCTTGACCCTAGTTTTGTGTGTGCTTCTGCTCTGCAAGTCACTTTTGTCTTTCTCTACGGTAATGCACCTTAGTTTGCAAGTCAATTTTTGGTAGTGGGCCTTTATATTGTGAGTTAACTCTCACTGTGGTTTTTCCCTCATTGGGTTTTCCATATAAATCTGGTTTCACCTTGTGAATGTGTGTTTCTTGTTTCTTTTTCATTGTTGTTGATCTAATTAAGGATAGATTGTTATATCTTTCATTGTTGAAGATTGTTGAAATTGTTGAAGGTATAAATTGTAATATATTTTTTTGCTACTAATTTGTTTAAGGGTTTATATTTTCTTAAAGAATTATTATGTTGAAGAGTTCAAGTTCTAGAGGGGTTTAAGTTTTTACAGATATTGATTCACCCCCTTCTCAGTATCCATTGTGTTCAACAATTGGTATCAAAGCCAAGTTCCTCTAAAGAAGCTTAACCGCTTAAGGTAAAGATCTGAGATGGCACATGATGGATAATACAAGGGTCATAGTTTTGATGGGACTAATTACACTTTATGTAAATTGAGAATGGAAGGCAATCTAAATTCTCTACGGTTTGGTGTATAGAAATCAATCAAAGATAGTTATGTTGCTCCTGCTTCTCCTCCAATTGATCCAGCTAAAATAAGGTTATATGAGAACAATTCCAAGGCTAAAAATGTTATCTTGTGTGGATTGGATTGTTGTCACCTAGAAATGCACCCTGATGCAAAGTTGTAAAACTAAGCTTTCTAGTGAAACATTGGATCACTCCAAGGCTGTGGGTCACCTAAAATTGGAGTGAACCTCTAGAGAAGGCCGACTTCCTTTGGGTACCACCTAAACTACTTATTCTCTAAAGGGAAAGGGTGAAGGAGAATGAATTAAAAGTAAAACTAACTCTATGGTGATACACCGAATCTATGAGAAATCATGAAATGAAAACATGATGAAACACCCTGAAGAAAACTAGACTGCTACTATTTCACCTACTCAACATCACCCCATTCAGCCTTATGCATCACTCTTGGCAGGTTTGATCCACATACATATCTTGAGAAGGAAGGAACAATCTTCACAACTAAGTGGTATGAATGAAAATTTGGTAAAACACTGTTAAAGAAATACATACATAAGCTAACATACAGAAATGAGAGCGGTACGGGCATTAATACATTATTTTTGAGATGAACTCTATTTCGCATTCCAAAAATTTCAATTGAGTTACAGAAACATACACTAATTGAGAAAGGATTGACGAAAAATCACTAACTCCCTTGAATGCATAATTCGAACTCCCTATAGAAAGGAAAAAAATATGCCTTATATACAGACTATGTGTCGGCCCCTTAGGGCTTACAAAATATCAGGCCCAGAAAGATCAATCCTCAGATCTTTTGATTGAAATTAATGTTGAAGCCTGTGTGTCCCCACTGTGGGTATCGGTGAAGAGCTACCCTCATAGAAGCCTTCTGATATTTTGCAGCTACCGCATTCATTTGATTCATCGTGTCCGGTTGAGCCACTTCAGCTGCACCTTGAATGCTCTAAGCCTACAACAGGTACAAGTCGCCCTTCATCCTGTTGATGTTCTTTAGACGGCCATGGTTTACCTTTAGATTTCTCTGATTGGCTAAGTGAAATCCACACAGCTTCCTCGGGCGGTCAAAACTTCCCCTGTTGAACAGCATATTGGTGAGACACTAATCGTGTCTCCCCGATGTAGTTAAATCCTTTCGCAAGTATCGGCATAGCATGGAGCCGTCGCTGAGAGATCCTAGCGAGCCTAAAGAATCATACCGATTCTACTAGAGCCATCAACAAGACACCGTTTATCGCCAAGAGATCAGTGGGTTGATGAGTCACGTGGAGATCCCTTCTGTCGCTAAGACCACCCATGGTCGGTAAGACATCCCGTCGAAAACCCCACAGTCATACCGAGTTCTCTTCTGCCGCATCAACATCTACTTTTGTTGCTGAGACACACTCCATTCGCTGAGACTCTATATTGAAGTCTCCCTGCTCCGCCGAAAGTTCGCCTTGAGTTTGGAAAGAGCTTGCTCGGTCAACAAGACATCCTGCCGACCCCACCCTCATTTTGTCCAAGCTCTTCTTTTCCTTCACTAAGACTCCCCCCGGTCGAGAAGAGCTCATGGCGACTTCAGTTACCTTTGCTGAGAGCCTTCATTCTTGTTGGGGAGACCTTTCCACGCTCGCTGAGACCTCTTGTCAAACCCCTGCTTTTGCCGAGCTCCTCGTTCTCTTCACTAAGACGTTCCACTATCAGCAAGACATCATATAAAAGGCACCCTGTTATTCAGAAAGACTTCAACCACCCTCGGGTCACTGAGACATAATGTATCTCCCACCGATGAGTCTACCTGTCCCAAGTGTGTCGATGTAGCTTCCATCCGTTGGGGAGACCTCACATAGACTGCATTTGCTACACCGAAAGGTCTCAATGCATTCTGAGTCATCGAGACAAGGCAATTGTTATGCTGACAAGGGTCCTTCATTATTTCCCATCAGCGAGACCGAAGGTCACTCGCCAAGACCTTACGGCGATCGCCCCAACCTACACCGATGAGCACATCCTTCTGCCGCCAATCGATGAGACAAAAGTGAACTCATACCGAAAGAAAATTATTTTGCACACTGTCGGTAAGACCAAGAGAACTCACTATGACCATATACCGATGCTGCAACTCATGCTGATCCTTCTTCCCCTCCTTGGTTCATTCTTTTGATCAAACCACCTGTTTGTCGCCAAGACACACGCCGAACTCCTTAGTCTGTCGGAGCTCCATTTCGTTTCGGGGGAACCTTGTGAAATCGCTGAGACATCTAAGTGAGATCCATTAGTCACACCGAGGGCCCTCTTGCTTTGTGCCAGGGAGACTTTTTGTCAGCCAGACCTGTCCTGAACATGCCTCCTTTTGATTATCGGGGAGACGCTGTGACTTCGGGGAGACCTTATACGCAGAATCTAGAATCTTCTAGTGACTAAGCAAGGTCTATAGAAAGATGCCAAAAAGGTCTATACTAGGATTCATATGCCCAATAGGGCGATTTAGTCCCATTACTAGGGTTTGACTGATATTTTTGTAGCCTCTAGTGATCTTTTGTAGCTTTTGTCTTGTTCGATCTTCAAGTCTGAGAGTCTAAATTCTGGCCTATAGGTGAGTTTCCATGAAGATGACAACTTCTTGACAACTTTTGCAACTTTGTCCTCAAAGGATCTTCAAGCTCCAATTCACCTAGATCTGTAAACACAGATCAAGAGAGAAAAATGTTGTTTTGTTGGGGAATAGGGGTTTTCATTGGTCAAACCTTGTTTTGGTAATTAAACCTTGAAATGAAATAGAAAAAGCATGAAGTAATGATGAATGAAAAAATGTAATGTTGCAACTCACCAAACCCTTGGAATAAAGGTTGCAAACTTGTGTGAAATGACTAGCATGAATGTGGATCTTGACTCTTGATTTGAATGCTTGCTTGAATCATGAAACCTACATCACAAATGTTAGCTCACAAACACACATGATACATGGAGAATTTGACATGATGCTTGAATCTTGAATGTAGCTCCAAATGCTTGATGATTTGCTCTTGAATGCTCTTGATTTCATAAAATTTTTATAGGAATGCTCTCTCAAAATTGCTAGGAGAAATTATGTGAAATAACCTTGTATTTATACTTGTTTATGCCTAATTTCCCAAAATTACAACAGTACAAGCCAACATCAGATCTAGGATAATAAAATACCACAAAGAATTTGAATTAAAATAGGTCTAGGGTAAAGAAAGAATCATACACTAGGTTGGACGTATGAGTCCCAGTGGCTTAAAATTGGGACACAGATCTCAAGAAGTGCTTTGTTCAATGTAACATTTAAAATCGGGTCTCGAGACCTAGGTGGGTCCCATACGCCCAAAGGGGCATATGGGTTCCAGATCCTTAGATCTGGAACACATAACTAAAAACATTAAATTATGATTTGTCATTTGTTAAATGTCAGAATTATCCTTAGAAAAATGCATTTAATTAGGCTTGTGGATGCAAAATAGGACCAATTAAGACATAAATAAAGTAGATTTTAACAAGGAGGGCCCAAACAAGTGTGAAAATGTAAAGGGATACATTTTTCTACACTACACCTTTTAGACTCATAAAGATCACTATAAATTCTTGGTGAAATATTTTGGCTTATGTAATTAATACTCCTACCTTTTGAAGTTTGATGAATAAGGTGTTTCAAGGTTGTCTAGACACAAATGCATCTTGATCTTGTTTGATGACATTCTAATTTATAGTCATAGATGAGATGATGATATATGACACATAGATATAGTTCTCAATATTTTTAAAATATCATTCCCTTTTCACTAAGAAATCTAAGTGTACCTTCATAGTGCAGTAGCTAGAGTAAGTGTAGGTTAATTCAAAAAAGATTAAGGAAATAAAAGAGTTGCCTAGACAATGTGGGAGTAGCGTAAACCCAAGCCTATTAAGATTCTATGGGTTTTCTTGGGCTATACTAAGTACTATTCCAAGTTTGTCTATAACTATGGTAAAATTTCAAGACCTTTGATAATGCAATTGAAGAATAATTCCCTTTTCTAAACTTTAGAGGCTAATGTGGCCCTTCCATGTGTTACATCCCAATTTTGGCCATGCCTAATTTTCAAACACCATTTATCCTGGAGTGTGATACCTCAAGGATAGGTATGATGCCATTTTAATGCAAGAGGATCGACCACTTGTTTTCACCATCAAGCAACTTATAGGAAAAACATCACTAAATGTACACATGCAAAATATATGGTAACTATTCTCAATGTTGTTTAGCAATGTTATCCTCACCTCTTGGGTTGCCAATTCATAAAAAATGATCGTATCTTAAAATATTTTTTTAGTAAAGGGTGTCCTCTCATGAAAAAAAAGTGGATTTCTAAAATTCTTAATTATGATTACGAGATTAGTTATAAGAAATTCAAAGAAAATGTCATGATTGATACACTTTCATGCAAATATAAGAGAAAAGTTCATTATTTTTTACCCCATTATAATACCCATATGGATGGAAGAGTTTCATTAATAATTGGTAGCTAATCCCCAAATCTAGGATACTATTCACTTTTAGAACACGATCCTTAGTCATTGTTTGTGTTTCAACGGTAGGAATAAGTACTAAAATATCATGATTGTATTTACTTATGTCTCAACTCCCACCTCAAGCCTTGCTCAAATAATTTCATTCCTCGCTCATTGTAGGCCACTTACATTTGCTTAAGACATATGAGTTGCAAGTGGGATTTATTTTGGGGTTGACTTAAGTAGGATGTGAAAACCTTTGTGGTTGAGTGCATCTCTACCAACATAACAAAGGGAAGACAATAAAACTTCAAGGATATCTACAACCCCTTTCTATTCTAGACATAGATTGAGTAGATATTTCTATGGATTTTATTATTGGACAAATTATGTTGTGTGGAAAATAAATCATTCTAGTTTTTTTTATATCAAATTTGACAAAACATATTCAATTTTATGCCTTACTTAATTGTTACACAATTATTATTATCACACAAAAATTCTTGAAAATAGTCTTTAAGCTTGATGACATGACCCACTCCATTGTAAATGATCATGATATTTCTTTCACAATTATCTTTTGCTAGATTATTGAAGTTACAAGGAACTTAATTAAAAATGAGTTTAATCTATCATCCTAAGATTGATGACAAAATAAGGTTGCAAATACATGCTTATAAACTTACCTACAATATTTTGTGTCAGAGTAAAAATCACAATGGATAAGGTGGTTGCTTCTAGCTGAATGGTTGTAGAATACCACTCATCATAGTCCACCCAAGATGATTCCATATTAGGCTCTCTATGGTTGATCCCAAACTTCTTTATCTTATTTTGTTCATAGTTCTTCTAGGGACCAATTGATTGATAGCTCCCTTTCCCCATGCGATAAAATTATCAATATCCTCAAGGATAATTTACTACAAGTACATAACCGTGTGCAATAGTAGTTGGATGAATATAGGTCTAAGTGGTAATAAGGTCTTTCTACATCTCCAACCTTACAATTAGTCATATTTGAGGGACATGATATGCCATAAGTTTGGTTTGAAATTTATGGCCCTTATCAAGTCGTGCATCGCATATGTGAGGTGGCATATAAGATTTCAATTCTTTCCTCTTCAAAGATCCACCTAATTGTTTATGCCTCTTGCCTCAAGCAAGTTATTATGAAATCCACATTTGTCCTAACAAAACTTACGACGCTAATTAAGAAGGGCTCCATCTAACTAGAGCTAGATGAAATATTGGACAAACATACCAAATGACTTCATATACATGTCATTGAAGAGGTCTTAGTCCAATGGAAAGGCCTCCAAGCTAAAGATGCTACATGGGAGATAGCCAACATTATAACCAAGTTTCCTCATGTCAATTTTGAGGATAATTCTTTTGAAGGGGAAGACAATGTTAGGAATCGTCACTCTAATATGTATTAGATAATGGTAACCAATAATGTTGCGTGCCTATGCTTTTATAAGTCACCCTTAATATGATAAATTATAATAAATGTAATTATTCCACATGTATGGGATAGCAGTAGCTATCCTAAGATAAACTATATATATTGTAACCACTTCTTAAGCATAAAGCATCTTGGATATTATAATTGAGTTTATGCTTTATCGAGATGAATGTCCCTTAGAAGTGGCACCACAAAAATAATACAAAATTATTATGTACTTTCTCTTATATCCACATATATCTATGTGTATTTTCTTTATTTTAATTGCACTTTCCTTTCACATATTGTGTCCACTTTTCATTCTACTATTGTTCTATTTACCTCTCATGTTCCTCCCACTAGTGTTATGGTCACTTGTAATGTTATTGTCACCCCATGTTTCACCTTCTCTATACTCTACCCATTATCTCTCATGGTGCCACTTTCATTCCTATTTTCACACCTTGCATGCCCCTTTCTACCCTTTAAACTCTAATAAAAAAGTTTGACAAGATGCAAAAGAGAATTGATGCCTTTTCTAGTGAAAACAAAATTGATATATATATATTAAAGCTAAACTCAATTCACTTGAATTTGAGATTTTGACATATCCATTTCCAGCTTGATTTGTCAATCCTAGAATTGAAATGTATGATGTTAAAGGATATTCCATGACACATTAGAGGTCCTTTCGTACTAAATTCTTGGATTTTGTGTATGATGATAAGCTACTAGGTAAGCTATTTCCACACATTTTGAAGTACTACTATTAAATGGTTGTATTTTTGTCCACATTCATATATATTCAATCTTTTTCAAATCTCTTTGATTCTGTGTATGACAACTATATGCTAAGCTCTCAGCATATACTTTGACATTTTATACTATTGAATGGTTGTATTCGACAACTATATGCTAAGCTCTTAGCATATACTTTGACATTTTGTATTATTGAATGGTTGTATTCGTTTTCACATTCATGTCTATTCATTTTTTTCCACTTTTGACCAATACTTTTGTGAACTATCCTAGTGTAAATGAATAAAATGAAGAACAAGATCTATTTGAAAAAAAAATCATATTCTTTGATAATGATATAAAATTTGAATCAAATAAAATACCAAAACAATCAAAATCATACACTAAAATTAAAATGCTGACATATAATGACATAAACAAAAGTATTAAAAAAAGGAAAATGTACATATTGGCATGTTGTCTTTCCCCGTAAATCCCATGATAGATACTACGAGCGTTAGACAATACCCACAATTTTTCATAGACCCCACAGACAAGAATGGGCTTCTCACACATGGCCCATTATCACATGTCTTCACGTGAAATATCTGTCCCACACTAAATAAATAACCGAACATCAGATCTCTAAGCGATTAAAATACCAACGAAGAAGTTGCACGTGTAAGTTTGTATTTGGTTGGGTCTCATTAACAATTTTCCTAACCCCTGACTTGGCGTCGAGGATTCCAATAACTTAGATTTTATTATCATTTAAAATGTATTGATATATACAGTGTTTGTACGTAATTTTAAAGCTTAGCTGGATTTGTTCAGTTCAATACAACTAGCAATCGCACCTCACAAATGCATCGGGGCATCCGCATCTATGTTCATCCATGCAAAAATGAATACGGATTTAATTGTCTATGTTTGTGCAGTGTAGTTTTATACGGAAGCGGAAAAACGGAACAGTAATAATGTTCTATTTTATCAATTTAATTTAGTAGTTTAAAATTTAATGTTTTTTTATTTAAACAATATTGCAAGCAATGTTAATTTATTTTTTTTTGTCACTATTACCTATACTTGTATTATATTTTTCACCCATGCTTTGGACGGACTCTAAATATATTATGTTGTACTTCTTATGTCTAGGTTGTTTGATAATTGGTCAAGGTTTTGTTGCGAGACTTGACTTCTCATACTTAATTTTTTTGCAAGCTTGTCTTTATTGTGACCTCAGTAAACAATTCCCAAGTCCACTTGATAGCTTCACATTTAAAATAATTAACAAAAGACCAATTGTTAAGCATCTCAACGAACATATAGTGGTTTGTTTCCTTGAATGTCTAAGACTCGGCTTTCTAACACTGTGTTGTTCAAGTTGGATCAAGAACAATATTCACTTCCTTATCAATATAATCGAATCTTCTTTCTTGCTCAATTTGGAGATTTTGATTTCAGCATCTTCTTCTTCTTCTTTCATCAAAAGCATGGTTGCATTGGGTCTTCTAGAGCACACCCATTTCCACTGAACTTAATCTTTGTAGTTCCACTATTAAAGTCAATTCTTGACTTGACTATCTTATTCTAGTCAGATTTACTATTTTTGGAGGAGGAATTCCTATCCTTCCCAAAATTAGCAATAAGAAAAGTATGAATCACTATATTAGGAGGATATTTCCCTTAATTGCACATCCTTTGTAAAGTCCTTGCACTTTATCATGATGATTATCCCTTATAACACACCTTAAAGGTAAGTATAATCATGATTACTGAGATATTGTAGTATATTTGTTTTATATTATATGTTATATAATATATTAAATATTATATTATATCATTTATATATTATGTATCATATTTATATATTATATTATACAATATATAAATAATATAATATATTAATATATATAATATTTATATTTTAGTGAGGCATATGAATTACATTTTATGGGGGAATTGAGGGCCTAAACAAACTTCTCGTTTAACAAACATGAATTATATATGTATATATGACATCTAATGTAGGGAAGGTGGAATGTGGTAGCATTGACATGCTTATTAGACCATTGAAGAACTTCAAACTATCATGATTAATTCTATCTATCTAGGATATTCATGATTTATATTGATTAATAATTATTGATGTTTGTGAATGTGCACATTATTGAGTGAAAGATTGCCTTTTTTTAATCATTTGATCGCCTTTCATGTCATCACTAGCTCTTACCTGCAAGCGTGTGCTTTCAAACTCTATTGTATTATTATAATATTACATAACATTATTATTTATATATTATTTATTATATCTGTATTATATTATATTATATATATGGGTGAACCCACAAAAGTGGTTTACAATTGGAGTGAGGAAGGAAAAGTTGAAAAAAATGACCCCATGCCAAAAAAAATCGTTTTTGGGGTTCGAGTGAACTAATAGGTTCGGACGAACCAAAAGAGGGTTTGCTAGAACTTGGGTTCGAGCGAACCCATTCAATGCAAATTACCACCATCTTGCCAAAAAACACAATGAAAACCCCTTTTTGAAAGGGGTTTGAATGAACCAAGGTTCAGTGAACCCCCTTTTCCCACCTTTCTACTCTCTGGCACCAAAAAAATTAGAATTTTTCCCTTTGAAGCTTGAGTTGAGGATGAAAATGGAGGAGACTTCACAAACCCAACTGGAATCAAGTAGTCCTTAGAACGAGCTATCCAACGACTATAATTTTAATATGTTTTGGTTTTATTATGTATTTTTTTTTTAGTTTTATTAAACATAGGTTTTTCACCGAAAATCAAGCTCTTTGTTCTGCACATGTGGAAAAATAGTAGATTATCAATAATTTTTTTTGAAAAATATGAGTGCACCAGATATTGAAGTCCTTGATCCAAAAAAAAAAAAATTGAATTTCGATACATACAAAAAAAGTTGTGTTATACGGTTTGCCTATGTCTGAATTGTAATTGGTTTGACTTCAAAACTTGATTAAAGAAAAAATATTCAATAAAAAACTATCTAACCAATTGGAAGCACTAGATATCAGAGTTACAAATCTAAATTCGAAAGAATTAGAATTTATCCTTCATGTAAAAAAAGTTATGCGTTATACGGTGAGCATCACTCCTTAAAAATGTTGTTTTATGAAAAAAACTAGTTTTCGAAAGAGATGGAAAAAGAAGTGCAATCTGATTCCAAATTTTTTGGAAAAAATATATTTAGAATCTACAGACAAAATGCCACAAATCACTAGTTCGCATCATCTTCAAATTCCTCACGGTTTAGCCACTATAGGTGTATGAAAGTGAAGATTTAGTTAGAAAAAACTATTTCAGTATGTAGTTTGGCCAAAAATTGTAAACCAGTATTGTGGGATCACCCATTATACTTCCAATGCATCTTAAAAAAATCAATTTAATGTCAATTAGCTAAAATATTGATCTATTTGTTGCATGCATTTGTGTAGTACAAGAGGTCAATTGGTAGGCCATTTAGAAAATGATGTTTGTGCAACAATCCCAATGGAGAAGTGATAGCTTCAAATCAACTATACATCCACTTATAGGGATCTAAGTTGAACACGATTGAAATAAAATAACTAAATCAGGAAGATAATCAAGCTCCATTACCAACAGGATCATGATATGTTTTGAATAGGGAGAGAGAGGAAGAGGGAGGGAGATATAGAGATAGAAAGAGGGAGAGATAGAGGGGGGAAGAGCAAGAGAGGGGTTTTCTTAAACATCTTTGCAAAAGTGGGAAGGTGGTGTGTGGTTCAAATGGTAATGAGATTGATGAAATATAAAGGAGTTAAAAAGATCCTTGGATGTAGTGGGATTGAAGGCCATCAAAACCTACTGATTTGGAAGAGTGACAAAGGTGTTCATTCGTTTTCTCTTAGTTCAATTTTTTTTGAAGCATATACTAGTTCATTTTAATGCTCCAAAGTGAAATGTTTCTATGAATGCATGTTCCTTCTATTGTGAATGGTCAATAGCGAAACTTAATTGTTCCTTGATATTTATAAATGCAAAAATGAATGCCTTTAAATAATGACAAAAAATAGTCACACAAATGTGTATCAAGGTGGTTTTTAATGCCTAGTAGGAAAGGGTTGGAGTTGGTAAATAGAAATTTTAAAATTTAAATAGGAGTCAATCTTGCATCATGTGAGAGCACACTCTAACATCATAGAATTGATATGGGATGGGGAATGCAAAATCTTGAGGTAGGGATTAGATGCATGGAAACATGAGCTAATGAAAAGGAGAATATGTAGAAATATACATGTAAATAGGGAAAGGATAAGGTTTATTGTATGAAAGTACATGAAGGTGAGGGTAAATGATGATAGATAAAGATCAAGAAAGGAGCCACACCTTATATAACTCAAAAGTTTAATGATTAATATGATATATATGAATATTTTTCATTAAAAAACAACTTGAAATCACTTGAACACTATCCCAAGTCAAATCCCATAAGTTGGGAAAAACTTTCAAGATAAGGAAAGGGTAGGAAAATACATACTTGAAATACTTAACCTAATTAAATGTTAAGAAAAAAATTAAAATTAAATTTAACTTAAATAAATAGTTGCCTAAGCAAGGGTTAAAAAATATACTAAAATTGACAAAAAAGAATAAAAGATATTATATTTGTGTAGGGTGAGGAATATTTTGTTGTCATACACACTTTGATTTGATTCATAATTTTACTATCAAATTTACATCAATAATGTTAGTTTCTTATTTCATGACCAAGAATTTTAGAAATGGCTTATTTCAAAAATTGTCTACAATATAGCATAGTCATTAGTAATGATTGGATAACTTCTAGAAAATGACTTCATATCATCTATCCTTTCAGAAATGATTTATGCTAGAGTATGATCACTTGAGATCTATGTAAAGTTGGAGAAATTATTCATTTCACATTAATACCTATCAATTTCAAAGAGAATAAAATTTCAAATTAGTTGGCGAACACTAAATTTTCATTTTGGTGATGAATGGATGGGATTGCTATAATTGTCTTGCATCCCTTCTCTAGCACTGTATGTTGTTGATCACCAAAATCAACTTAGTTCCTTTCAAAAAGGGAATGTCTTTGGCATAAAAATAAGATATCTTACCTTTATTTAAAATATTTATTTTTAAAATGGAAATGAATTATCTATTTAGCAATTAATATTTTAAAACTTGGTATTAAACCCTCAAGGTCCTATAAACGACAACATTTTAAAACTAGTATATTCTAATCATGCAAGAAGGAATTTTTAGTGGATTTCAAATCTCTCATACATTATTAGTCCCTACATATATAGGCAAAGACTTATGTTTTCACCTCACTATTAGAAAATACTTTGCTCCTCAGAAACTACATAGCAGAGAAATAAAGTACTTTACCTATTGTATGCAACGTTTTAATTTTCTAAATTGATTTTTTGCTAATTCTCCCACTTTTGATTTGCCCCTCATATTTTTGCTAAGGGTTTTCTAATTTTTTGATTAAAAATAGGGGGAAAAAATCTTCTAAAAAATGAGCAACGATCAAGGGAAAATTTAGGAAATTCCCTAATGTTTTGTTTTAAATAATTTTTTTTGTATTTTGTTGTTAAAATATATTGAATATTCTAATGTGTTGTGAGGGTATTTGGTGGGTTGGTGGCATTCTACAAAGAATTCCACGTGCCTTGTCTCTTCTACCACATTTTGCATACATGCATAATAGGGAGCTCAAGAATCTAGTAGCTCTAAAACACCAATATTTTTAGATTTACTTTTCATTTATTGTAAATAGATTGAAGCAACATTCGTGGAGAGATTGTCTTACAAACTCTTCCCATTTTTTCTCATTGGTATTGTTGACTAAATGAGACAATTTGTGCAAAATCTTTAGGTAAGTCACTTGCCATGGTTTAAACGAGTTTGTTTTTTATAAATCTATACACAACCAAATTGTTTATTATTCACTAAAATAATTCTGTTGTTATGTGCTAAATGAAGATGGTTTGATCTCTATTATTCACTATATGTGAAGATAACTCTAGAAATTATTACTTTTACAACATCAATAGTTAGTATCCATTCAATACTAGTGGGTGATATATTACCACCCATTAGGGAAGTGGCTCTAGACTAGTTTTTTCTCGACATTCTCCTTGTTTTACTTGGGTGTTCCTCATTGTGTTTTGTTATAAGAAAGTTAATTAACAAGCTCTACACTTTGTAAGCTCGATTAAGAAGGTTCTCTTTGAGACACTAGTATTGTTTTATCCAGTGGTTGGAAGGTTTATCATCAAACATAATGGTGGGCCTAAGATAAAGTGCAATAATTAAGGAGTGCCCTTCACTAAAGATAAAGTGGACATCATTAAGGATCTTGAATTTTCTCATCCAAGTTTATCTATAGCTAAATTGACTCCTACAAGACACCCTCTCCAAGGAGAATCCCCTCATTGCATTTTTGTTATGGATGTACATATAAGTATGTAATTACTAACTACTTATGTCCACTAATTTAATCTAGGATATAGTACAAAAATTAACTATTGTTTTAGAATACTTGTGAGAATTTTATGCTAAGTAAACACTAATTGTTTGCAAGTGACAAGAATGAAATGTGGTAGAATTTTAGTGGGTTGTTTTGATCACAAAATAGTAGATTGAATAAGCAACATTATTTTATTTCAACCATTGACAAAGGTCACTCAAGGTTTATTATTTTCCATTCTGGTCGATTCTATTGAAGAGAATTGACGAAACTAGTGATAGATGTGTGATGAAACATGATTTGAAGCTAAATGAACATGATGCAAGATATTTTAACATGATTTATGCTAAAATGATCATGATGTGTGAGTGCAAATCTAATCTAAATGGATTTTAAGCTAAAATTATTGAAACCCAAATGGATCTATGTTACCATGGAAGCCATTAATGGAAGCTAAGCTAATTAATGCAAGTAATTAAGCTAAAATGATACTAAGTAAGTGCTAAATATGAGTGTGAGTGTGAGTGATTTCAATAGCATGAGTTTACTCTGAAAAAGGTGGATCCATTTGTCTCCAAATAGTGACCTATTTATAGGAGGACAAATGAGAAATGGAGGGTTGAGATCAAAAAGGTTAAACATTGGTCAAGGATGGAGGAAGAATGAAATATGGATCATGGATTAATCAATGATCATATGGATCAAGGAAAGGATCAAGGGCCCATATTCTTCCAAACAAACACACTTTTAACTTGCACAAGAAGTCTTGTAAGTTAACTTGCACATGAATTCTTGTATGTTAACTTGCACATGGAGTTTTGTAAGTTTGTTACAAGGAATAATATTCCTTTTTTCAAATAAGTGAGGAGAGAGAATATTCTTTGGAATATTCTCATGGGTGAGAAAAATAGATATTTAGCAAATTAAAACAAATTTTTAATATGCAAAAGGGGAAAGAATATTCCATGGGAATATTCCTTTTGGAGGAATGTGCAAAGGAGGAATATTCCCCTAGAATATTCCCTTGCAAGTGGAAGGAATTAGATTTAATTATGTAATTTGATAATTAAAGAATGTTTTAATTATGCAAATCAGGGGAATTAGACGATATTCATTAAATAAATTATTTAATGAAGAGGGGGATAGTGATATGAAATTTAATTAAATAACCTCGGGTTTTTTAATTAAATAGGACTTAGGGATTAAATTAAATAATTTGATTTATTCAATTTAATAAGATGAAATGTTAGCATGAAAGGGGGTAAATTAACCCAATTAGGTT
>VDFB02008878.1:0-52670 GCA_007258455.2 Sequoia sempervirens | reverse complement strand
ACAAGCAAAATGGAGAAGGGCAATCGAGATGAATCATGGAAATACATTTGGAATTGGTGAGATTGTTTCAGTTTTAATTACGCTTTTACTTTCCCATGTTCTTTGTTGCTTAACGTATGAATTTGCATTCTAGATTTAGTATTGTATGCATGTGTGCTTCTAACTATCTTCCTTGTTGTCTATTGTGCAAAAGGTCTGCTTCATTTTCAGCTACTACAAAAATGATGACTCTCACACCTTAAATCCTCTCATTTAAATTAAATAATCTTAATTATTTAATTAAATTTCATTTTGACCCCTTTTCATTAAATAAGTTAATTATTTAATGAATATCCTAAATTGCCCTAATTTTCATAATTGAAACTTTGTTTTAATTATCAAATTACTAATTAATTCTAACTCTCCCACTTGCAGTGGAATATTCCTTGAGAATATTCCTTCATTGCACATTCCTCCAAAAGGGAATATTCTCATAGAATATTCCTTCCTCTTTTTCACATTAAATTTGGTTTTAATTAAATAAATGCTAATTTTTCCCCAAAAGGGAATATTCTTTCCCTCTTCACTCATTTGAAAAAAGGAATATTCTTCCTTGTAACAAACTTTCAACAAACTTCTTGACCAAGTTTTGAAAGTGTACTTCTTTGCATGACTGTGATCCCTTGATTAAATATTAACTTGCATTCTCAACCCTTGATGGAAATCCATGATCCATGGCTCCATTTTTCTTCCATCCTAACCATTGATTGATTATTTCAATATTGACCATTAGCTTCATTTTTCCTATTTTATAAATAGACCTTACATCATTGAATAGAGATCCACCTTTTCAGAGAAAACTTATGTTGTTGAAAATCATTCTCATCTTGCATCCATGTTTTATGTTTTGAAGGAATTTTAGATTAATTTACATGCATTATTATCTTAGAGCATCCATTAATGGTTTCCATGTAAACTTAGTTGTATCCATTTACTATATTTTGAAACTAGGGTTTTAATCTTTCAAATCTTGTATACATTTAGAATAGCTTTGCATACAGTCACATCGATCATCATAGCATTCATCATGTTAAAATAGCTTTCATCATTTTTCACACACACCTCTCATTGGTTTCATCAATTTTCATCAATAAAACTGATTAAAACAAGCTTATTATCCAAGGGATTGGGAAAGGGTCATCATTCCACATCAATGCAACACCACTCCCCCAATAGGATAAGTTTCAATGTCTTAGAGTAGATGTTTGTTAATCTTTCATGTTTTAATATGTTAGTTTTAATGGCTTCATCATCTTTGTTTACATTGAATGATCTTATTGGGATTGATGCTTAATGGCTTAAGTATTCTTCGAATCCATATGGATCAAGTGTAGTTAACCTATACTATGTCATCGGTCACATTTCAGAGTTAAAAGGAGGGCTTGAACTAATCAATCTGATAAATTTCTCTTTAGATTTCCATTTTCCTTGTGTTTGCAAATTCAACGACGCTATTAAAGATTCATTGACACATCTTGGACGCGTCACTATATAGTGACACACTTTTGTTCAAATTCAACGATGCATAATTAAAATTTGTCACCGCACATTTAAATACTGACACTAAACTCATTTTTTATCATAGCATGAATTTTATTTTGGTGACATATTTGATATGGCGACACTATTGATGTCACTGTTTATTGCAGAGTGAAACAGTTGATTTTTTGATATAGCAACACACTTGTGATGTAGCAATGCATATGATGGAAATTTAGCGATGTAATTTATTTTAGCGTCGTTGTTTTCTGGTAAACTAAACTGAACCTAAATTTTGACATGTGTTTTAATTTTTTGATTTCATCTAACTGCTAACATGTCACTGACTTCTCATTTTTTTTTAGGCTAATTGGCTTTGCAGGTTTGGGTAATAAAATTTAAAGTGAAGGAGCATATTTTCATTTGATTATATATTATAGCAAGTTTTTTGACACTTATGGGGCAATTATAACCCATTTATGATACTTTACTTCACATTTTAGGACCAACTAGATTTCTTTTTGGGTTTAAAATAAACATTGAAATTGGTTAAAACTCAACCCTCATATCCTCATTTTGTAATTTTGGTTTAAAATTGAACAAAACAATCTAAACACTTCATTTGGTGCTTAAAATGATTCCATTATTCTTGTCAAAGTTAAAATGAACATGTGTGATTTTCTTATGTATGCTTGTTGTGTGTATCCTCTCCCCTTGCACTTCATGTAATCTTGGGTGAAGAAAAACACACAAGTATATTTTTCTTCTTGGAAGTGCCTATCCTCTCCCCTTGTGCCTTTTGGAAAATATTGGGTGGTGAAAATAATTTTAAGCTTCAAAAATTGTGTTACCTTTAGAGGGCCTACCTGCCAACTTGTGAGAGGGAACAACCCAAGTAGTGCTTTCATTTTGGTTCATTATATAAATATTTGGTTGTCACTAAATTCATTAACCAGTTGGTGTTGTTTTCCTATACCGACGAATGTCTCCTCTAGTATCCTTGTGATACGTTAAAACTCTTAGATGTTTCTAAGGGCTAGGAAGTCTCTTAATTAAGTGAATCGCCGCATGTATATCACCAGTTTATCTTGATTATGGTCATTAAAATCCTTGTTTGTAGTGTTTAACCAAGTCCAATTCTGAAATGTATTTTAAGGTAGTGGATTGGAATAGCACCATACTAAGAAGTTAATTACCATGTTCAGTTTTTGGTTGAGGAAATAAAGAAAATAGGGAAGGGACTCTTTTGCTCAACGTGTCAAGATGATACATTTCCTTCAAATAGCCTATTTTTCCACTTCATCTTCATAGATTAATCATCTCTTAGGGTATGATGGTAAGCCTACCAAGAAATATGTACCCTCTCGAACTAGGATTGTAAATTCTTGTGAGTTAGTTAAACATTTGCTTGGTTCTAAAACAATTGCAAGCAAACATCAACAATACTTATCTAGATTTCAAACCCTTTGATTTAAGAATGGATACCCTTTCAAAGGCCTTGATATTGACGCTTGTCCTAAGGATTTTTATCCTTAGAGACTTCTAAATATCTTGACTTATATCTCAATCCATACTTCCCAAAGTTAACATAGGTAACTATGCCCCTAACTTCATGATTTTCACATAATGGACCTTGTGAAATGAATGATCTTGTTAACATAGACATTTAGTTTGAAACTTAAGCAAGATAAGTGTTTGTGGTAAAAATAGACTCATTTAAGCAAGATATATTGAAAAATTTAGCCCCACATGACCATTTGGTGTCTAATCGCTCTGATTGAACAACCAAACCTCATGCCCGCTATCATACAACCAAACTTTAAACTAATTGAAGGAGAACAAATAGATATAATCAGTAGTTTGAGGAGCTTCACTTTTGAAATGAAGGAAACACCAAGCCAATGGATAAATACAACATCTTAGACAAACAAGAGGAAAACATTGATATTGTGGCCGGAAGGCCCGTATTACCACCTCTCGTGTGGCAATACATATCCTATTTTTATGATATTGTGCTTATTTTAAATGGTCTCCCACAAAATCAAAATTCTAAAAAGAGGGTCTACACTCCACCATTTCAAACTTAGACATCATAGTGCAAAGTATATCTAGAGACGTATCTTAAGGAATCACTATAATCAAGACAAATCAATAAGGAGACATTTTCTACAATCTTTCATAGATTAACCAAATCTACACATTTCACAAGTGCTTCTCATCTAAATAATTAAGCTCTTAGGGTTTGATCACTCTAGAGTTATAGCATGATTTTGAATACCTTGGTCTTGTAAAACAATGGTTCACTCTAGGTTAATGCTTTGGGTCAAATATTTCATCCACCCCTTGTCATCTTTCATATTTCCATTTCACCAACCTTTGCAAAATTTTGAACACACCAACACTTTTTAACTTAGACATCATTAAATCAATCTAAACCCTAACTTAGATACTTTGTATGTGAAATGAATCCTTTTCCATGCATTTAGTTAAGTTAGTTAGCATTTTTGGACTAGTTTCTCTTGAAGGTCACAAGTCTACCTGAAAGATTCACAAGTTCATTAATATATTTTATCCAAACATCAAACATCAAAATCATAGTCAAAAGTGTTGTCCCAAATTTCTTACAAAAATCACTCCCCATATCATTCATATTTTCATCTCCCACTCACGTCATTGCTCCAAAATGACTTAGAGGGGCCCTCATACCTAAATTTGAGTCAACTAGAGAGTTTAAACATTACTAATCCCAACACAACTCTCCCATAGGTGACCCACAATTTATGGTAACAACATGATCACAACATAAGAAAATAATGGAGAAAACCAAAGTCCCATCCACCACAAGTGATACCAACCCTCAAGAATTCGATCCCAGAAGTCATTCTACCCCTCACAACAACCCCAAAATCAAGGACCATATGAGGTAGAAGATGTTATGAAAAATCCATTTGAGTATAAGAAAGAACATCAAGCCATGGAGAAAATGACTTCAAATCACCCATTTTTCGTCACACAAAGCTTTATGCAAGGGAACTAACCTAATCAACAATTCAATCAACTCCATCACTAGGGCCAAATCAAACAACTCCTATTCTTGCAACTAACCTTGCTTAAAACCTTGGTCATACTCTACCTTTGGTAAAAAACACACCTGTGGGTGCTTTAAACACCAATCCTCCCCAAAACACCACTTGGACACCTACCTTCGGTGCTCCTCCCATTCTTGAACACCCCCTACATCAACATAAGCCACTTACACTTTATGAATCCATGACAACCTCAACATACAAAGGGAAACCATCCTCATCCATCCCCACAAGTACCACAAGTGTTCCCAACATTGTGCAAGGTAGTATGGATCAACAAGGGCATATCAACACCCTCACACAAAATAAAACCTTAATAGAAATAGGGATATCTTTATCCAACCACCTGATTGGTTCATCTGTAGCATTGTTTTCACAAAACACATCCATCCCCTCCATCACCAACCTAAATCAAAATAATACCTTGGTCACAAATCCCATCAACCAAGGTAATACGTTAGTCACACCTTAAATACAACAAGGGAACCTCTTTCAATCCATTGCAAGGTTTGAATGTGTCATTGCTATTGTAATACTAAATGGCACCATCATCATCTTTCCTCTTGGTCCCCTACACCATACAAAATCAAATGGGACCTCAAACTTACATTCCTCCATATCAATCCACCATCTTGCAAGGAATGTTAAACCAAGGATTCCCAATCAAAACGTCTACACCCAAAACCCAACACAAATGTCCCAACAACCAACCAATCCTACATTACAAGCACATGCCTTAGTTTTATAGCAAGCACAACAAGCTTATCAATAAACCATCCAACAACAACATCAAGTAGCCCTAGTAGCACAACAACAACAACATGCCTAGGAAGAAAACCTAGCAACACAACAACATCATCAATCCCAACAAGTAGCCTTAGCAACACAACAACATCATCAATCCCAACAAGTAGCCTTAGCAACACAACAACAACAACAAGCACATCAAGTAGCCCTAGTATCACAAAAACAATAGTAGGCCCAACAACAAGCCCTCATGGCCCAAAAACAACACCAAGCAGCCTTAACAGTTCAACAACAATAGCAAGTGCAATAATCAGCCCTAGCATTATAGCAACAAGAGAAATCCCAACAACAAGCCTTGTTAGCCCAACAGTATTCCCAACAATAACAAGTGCTTGCATAACAACAACAACAACAACAACAATAGGGTTAAACAGAACCTCATCAATACAACCACATTGGGAACATATACGCCTCCACCACCATCACCTTCATAATATCCTACACCATCATACACACCATACAACACCTCATCATATCATAATCCTACATATAACCCATCCACCATCCCACAATATGCAACATATGTTCCTCCACCAAACCCACAGGACAATGTAGCATCACAACTTAAGGCATTAACACAAGAAATGCAAGATATCAAGATGGGAAAAATGAAGATTCTTCATACACAACAAAACCTATTCCCATATCCATTCGATCAAAATATCGTAATGGTACTAATCCCTCCCAATTATGAAGTCCTTAAATTGGATAAATACAAAAGGAGAGGAAGTCTTGTGGACCACATCAAAGAGTTTAATGTCATGTATATGGAGGTTGCCTACAATGTGTCATATTTGATGCATCTCTTTCCACAAATCTTGATAGGCCCAACTATCGATTGGTTTTCTCAGTTTCCTCTAGGTATCAAAACCATCCAAGAAATCACCGATAAATTCATAGATCACTTCTCCTTTAATCTTAACATGCCTAGCATAGTTGTACACTCTCAAAAAAAACAAAGGAGAATCTTTCTCCAATTTCTTACAATGATGGAGGCAAAGGGCTAGTAAGAGCAAGTGGCCAATTCCCAATGAACAATAAGTGGGGATCATCATAGAAAATGTCAATCCTAATTTATCATTCCACTTGAAAATGCAATGCATTACCACATATGACAAACTTGTCCCTAGAGCCCTCAACATCGAGCAAGCTCTAATCTCATAGGAAAATATCCAATCATAGAAAGAAAATCGCCCATGAACTAGTTCAAGCGACAAGCCTCGAGTCTGGTCCAAGAACAAGAATGTGATGAATGATGGCATAGTAGATTATAAGGTGGTCCTAAGTGCTCCTAGGCCAAACACCAATCAAACAGCTAACGCTCAACCAACAATACAACAAACAACATTACCACAAAACAATCAAATCAATAACACCAAAATGCAACAAAGATGAACCCTCAACAAGAAGAACTATCTAAAACGTAAATACACATAGTTGTTGGAACCTATTGAAACTATCATGAAGAAATTGGTAAATTCAAACTTGATAATGCTTCCCAATTTTGAAAACTACCAGGAACCTCAAGATAAACTATTGTGGTACAATGAAAAAGATCTTTGTGATTTTCAAAAGATTAAGGGAAACAAAACATTGAACTATATGTGGCTCAAAAATGTTAACGAAGATCTTATTGAGAATGGAGACATTTTATCTATTTAAGTTCCAACTGATAACTAGGATATTAAGATATAAAAGAACCACATGTTGCATCACAACAAAGGGAATGACAATGGAAAAGGGAAGACCTACAACAACTTGCATCATGTCTATTCCAATATAGTCACTTCCTGTGACAATGTCACCACCATTGTCACCATCAAAGGGCCTAGTGTGGAGTGTGGAGTCACCAAGGGACATGGAAAAGTCACCATCCAAGGAGTTCCATCTCAACCTAGGGCACAACCTACTTTCCAACATCAAACCCTAGCAAATACAATCTCCTAGATCAACTTAAGAAAATGCCTACATATATCTTGATCTTGGAACTATTAAGGCTATCCCCCACACATAGGGAAATATCAAAGAAAGCTTTATCCACATCATCTATCCCTGAGGATATAGATACAACGCAATTTCATGCTATGGTAGGGCATATCACTATCCCTCATCTTCTCACCTTCTCGAAACAAGACCTACCATCACAACCATCTCATAACCATACTTTACACCTTGAGGTCATTCTTCATAAAAACAAGGTTACAAGATTCTTAGTGGATGGAGGTGTTGGTTTGAACATTTGCACCCTTCAATTGATCAAAAATTTGGGTTATTCTGAGGATGTTATTCAGAAAGCAAAAAGTACAACCATTAGAGCATATGATGATCAAAAGTGGGTATCGCAAGGCCTCATCATGCTACCCATCCAAGTGGGACCTATCACTTGAAAAAATACATGTCAAGTGTTAGAACTTGATCTCCCCTACACCTTGCTTGGTTGACCCTGGCTTCATGCCCTACAATTTGTAGCTTCAACCTATCACCAATACGTCAAGTTTCCTTTTAAGGACATAGAAGTTACCATCCATGGAGATCTTGAGCCTTTTTACTACTACAAGAATCTTCAGGCCAATTTTTACAAAATATCCCAAATTCCTAAAAATGATGAAGGGCCTACACCCTCCTCATTTATTGACCCATCATCCCTTGCATCTACCTCAGAAACAAAAAACACCCATTGTGTAGAACATTCCTGACATCAAAGAAGTGATCAAGGATGATGGTTGTGGAGATTATAAACTAACAAAGGAAAATTTTGTGTTGGAAGAGATACCTCTTTCTCCAAAATCTCATGGGAAACCTGCACCTATCAACAAAGTGGCCAAAACATTAAATATGGCATCAACCACCTTCACCAAGTGGGGGGATTTGAACAAAGAATATGTCAATGAGGAGGATGTCACTAAACTTCTCTATCAATATTACCGACTTGTCCCTATTCTTCACATGGAAGATGACAACAAAGGCTTGTAGCTAATGAAGGGATGGGCGTACAACAAGCATGAGAAACTGGGTCAAAATGACAATGGTTTTCTAGAACCCATCGTTCCTAAGAAACATCCAAAGAATCTTGTCTTAGGATGCACCACTTCCAAGGTTACCCTTATTAGAAAAGGTACTTCTACTAAACAGTTTGAGGCTTCCTCTTGGTTACCAACATCATGTGATACTACCCTAGATGATTTCCCTCTTGATTTTTTTGACCTATTTGAGAATAACTCTCTCCTTAAAATATTCACAACAACTTTCACCCCAAATGACCAAGCCACTTAAATAAGCCAAGTATATTGACAACTCATTGACTAGGACCAATGAGGACCACCGATTCTAGATTTATTCAAAAATGATGAATCAATCTCAGAATTCATGGGATTCCACAACAACTTACCATGGGAAGATTGCAAAGCTAGTTTTGATATAGAGCTAGAAACACATGCATACTACGGGGAGAAAATTGAATCCTTCAATCAAAAAATTGATGACATGCAAATAACATGTTGATATTTAAGTGAAAACCACACTATGGCACTTTTTTTATCCTGAAATAGTAAAAAGAAAAGACACATTTGAAGGTGAAAACCTCTCTGAGGCACCCAAGGATGAGGGATTCAATTACCCCTTAGTGCAATGCGTCCAAAAAAGTTAATAGTGTTAGCAGAAAAGGAAACCCTAGTGAATGTGGGAATAGAAGAAGCACCCAAGATCACTTTCTATGATGAATCCTTATTGGATTAAGAATAGAAAAACCTAGCAGTGTTCCTGAAAGAGAGAAGAGCCAATTTTGCATGGTCATATATAGATATGTTAGGCCTCAATCTAGAAGTGGTTGTGCATCACTTATCAGTTTATCCTAAAGCTAAACTAGTGAAGCAAAAATTGAGAAAGATGCACCTACAAATAACACTCTTGGTAAAACTTGAGTTACAAAAGCCTCTTGACATTGGATTTATCTGATCAATTGACTATCTTGAGTGGGTTTCCAACCTAGTACCAGTCTCCAAACCCACTAGGGGCATTAGATTATGCATGGATTTTAGAAACTTAAATAAAGCATGCCCGAAGGATGATTTCCCCTTCCTAACATCAACATCATCATTGATTTGATAGCTAGACATGAAATACTATCACTCATGGATATTTTTTAGGCTATAATCAAATCATGATCACCAAGGAGGATCAACACAATATTGCATTCACTTGTCCATGGAGAACATATTGTTGGAACATGATGCCATTTGGGCTAAAGAATGCAGGAGCGATCTATCAAAGAGCAATGACCCTCATCTTTCATGGCATGATCCACAAAATAGTTGAATACTATGTGGATGATATCTTGGCTAAATCAAAGAAAAGGACTGAGAACATAGAGGTATTGGGACCCATCTTCGACAAAATCAAAGAGTATAATTTATGGTTGAACCTAAAAAAGTGTCTTTGGGGTTACATCAGGGAAGCTTCTTGGCTACATCGTGTCACAAAGAGGGATAGAGATAGATCCATAAAAATTAAAAGCCATATTAGACATGGAACCACAAAAAACATTGAAGCATATGAGAGGGTCACAAGGAAGGTTTTAGTCCATTAGAAGGTTCATATCGCAATTATAAAAAAATTCACCCTTTCTTGCATCTTCTCCATAAAGGAATAACTTATAAGTGGGATGAGAAGTGTGATAAAGCTTTCTAGCATATCAAGGACTACCTATTGACACCTCCAGTTCTCATGCTACCAATACCAAACAAACCATTGATCATGTATATCTTAGTAACATCAATAGCACTGGGTGCTCTTTTAGCACAACATGATGAAAATGACAAGGAAAGATGCATCTATTACATCAGCAAGACCTTGGTAGGCTATGAAATGAATTACTCATCCATTGAGAAATCATGCTTAGTAGTGGTTTTTGCTTCACAAAAATTAAGACATTACATGTTGTTGCACCAAATCAAGCTTATTGCAAAGATCGACCCATTGAAATACCTGTTATCCAAAGCAACTCTCACTGGGTGAATGGCCAAATGGGTAATCATCTTGACTAAATTTTACATAGACTACGTGGAGCACAAGGAAATCAAAGGACAAGTGATCATAGACCAATTGGTAGAAGCACCTATCTATGTAGATAACCCTTTGATATCTAAATTTCCTAATGAATCAGTGTTCCTTGTCAATACAAAAGATTAGTGGCACTAGTGGAATTTGGCAAATAAATGACTACGTGACTAAAACTTTTAGTCACGTGACTAACACTAATAGAATTTGACAAATAAATGACTAATTTGGTCATTTATAAGTGACTAATTTGGTCATTGGGTAAATCACAACTAAATGACTAAATAAATGTGCTCATTATTAAAATATTGGCCATAATTTTCATTTTAATAAACATACTCTAAAACCTTCGTCAAGACCTTATTTTCGATCGTAGCCTGCCATAATTAATAGTTTTTGTGGAATAAATATTTTGTTTTTTTGGAGTAAAATTACAATAATATTCTAAAAAATGTACTTATTGCCCCTTTTAGTCATGGTCTTTGTCGTCAAATCCAACTCAAAATGGCATGGGCCTTAATAATACACAAATCACAAAGCCTAACACTTGAAAAGGACACAATCAATATCAACAATGTAGATCAGTATGACCTCACATTAACAACTATTTCTAGAATGTGTGAGCTTGCAAGCCTATGCATAAAACTAGCCTTCACATTTCAATGATATGCACGCATTCAACAAAGTTCATAGGTAGCTCGTCAAAAGCAAGAAAAAGAATGCTTATTGGCATTATCAAATTCAAACTCTTGAATGAACACTAATACAAAAAAGAACTACAGCTAAGTTACTTTGATTTTATCAACTACATTTTTCCCACTTCCAACCAAAAAACCCTCATTGCATACTTAGTTACAAAGTGTCTCCAATGATTAATCCAAATTCCTTCTTTCAAAAAAGTAGTCATACACTACACATGAAACATTAACATCAACTTGCTCTAAAACATGACCAAAAAAACATCTTTCTTTTCTCTTTCTAACAATTTTCCTATAGGTATGCAAATACATAAAAGCAACAACAAAATAAGACCAAACACTCTCACAACTCAACCATTTTTCTGGCACTAAATGCCATTGGAGTTCCTCATTTATGTCATATTTTATTTCGACATTAAGTCCCAACTCCAAATTTTCTCGAGATAATTTCCTTTCACAAACTAGATACTCATTTGTAGATTGTCATAGTAATATTTGCAATTACAATCCTTCAAATTTGAATGTGTATTTTCTTTTCTAGGATTGTAATTGAATGCACCTAAATCCTTATGATATGGCTTCAAATTTGAATGTACCTTTACTTTTCCTTTATAGTAATTGCATGTCTTATGTAAGGGAACTCCAATTATTTGGAATTCATGTCATTATGAAAGAGCACTCTTTATTTGCAAGCTTTCTTCCTACCTCTTATTTAAAGTTATAGTATAATTAGCCTTTATGGATTGAGATGGATTATATTCAAAAAATGAAACATCTTTATTATGCAAAAACAATATCTATTGATCCATTTGATGTTTTCTTGATTGTACTATTTAGATATCTATGTTCATATATCATTGGTAGATATAAACAACAAAAAAATGGAACAACTATTAAGCTTTTAAACTTTAAAAATCTACACAAATGACAAAAAATAGGAAAAATTAGCCGCACAAATGATGACAAAGGCTTCAAAAAAGAGAATCAAAAGAAAAGGTAATTTGTAGGCATAGGCAACACAAATTACTGTGCATGATTTATTAGTTTAAAATCTATTAAACTTTAAATTTATTTCAAAAAACATAAACTATATTGCCTGTAGTATCCAAACACATTGACAACAACTTTAATAATACTACTGCTTTATGTAGTAACCAACTGTAACCTTGAAGACCAAGATCCAATTTTTTCAATTTTGGTTAAACACTTTTTGACATTCTTATGTGGTTTTGTTATTTGTTTTTTTGCAACATCAACTTTTGCACGAAATGAATGAGAAGTAATTGGTGAACATCATGGCTTTCAAATCACCCCCACTTAAAATCAAAAAGTGAAGATACTAGCTAATGTCTTTTAAAGAATTAATTTAAAGGGAATAGATATTATTTTAAAACTTTAGAACATGTCTATTATGATAATTACTATTTTTTATTAATAATGTCTATTGCATGATTTCTAATTATGAGAATTTTTGCCTTCATGTCAATTTCCTTTTAGAATACATAATTTAGAATCTATGTATGCAACTAGACTTATGTCTATATAGTCTAATAAATTTTACATTAATTAAAAATGAGTTCTATGAGTAGAATTAAAAAATATATTTTTAATTACTTTTATTTCATAAAAGTATACTTACAGGTGCGGGAAAATTCACCACCATGAAAATTCATCTCAAAGGAAAATTCACCACCACAATTCAAATCAAATTTCCTCTGCGATGATGAATTTTCAGTCGAGGTGAATTGCTAGTGGTGAATTTTCCTTGAGGTGAATTTGTCATGGCAGTGATTCCCATGGTGAATTGCTAGAGAAGAGAGTATTATTTTCTTAAAAATTAGTATGATGTGTTGTCCCTTTTTAATAAATATGTAATTATCTTTTTATAGTCACCCCCACTTAAAAGCAAAAAGTGAAGATACTAGCTAATGTCTTTTAAAGGATTAATTTAAAGGGAATAGATATTATTTTAAAACTTTAGAACATGTCTAGATTTTGTTTTTCTTCTATAATTTACAACATAGATTTGGTGTATGCCACACATTTACAAGCCATTTAATAATAGGCATCCCTCCTCTATCCTGCAATACCATTTCTAGCATGTGGATCTCTCTTTGTTGATCATCTAGACTACGATATATTTCAATAATGGAGTAGGTTCAATACTATGCAATATTGATTGTTAGGTTTCTATTCAAGATTTTATCTTCCTCTAGACTTATGTTTCTTATGAATAAATGTAGTGCTTATAATATTTTCCAACTTTCCCAAAAAAATTCTAGGATTAATTTACAAGAACATTTTCACTGCAAATATTCTAAGATTAATAATTTTTATCACATTTCTTATGGAAACCAATTTTGGAATGGTGGAACTTTCCTTTAATGTGACAAAATTAGAAGTTCACTTAGAAAAGGTTCTTATTTTCCTATACTTGTAAATGTTAATGACATTGTTGTTCATTCCCTTCAAAGTGAAATCCATTTGTGAATTTGAATAAACAACTTAAATTTAGGGAATTATTTTCCCCCAAAAACGATAGATACAAAGGTCGTTTTGTTTCTTTTTTAGAGGTTGGTTGGATTCTTTTGTTTATTCTTTCCTCATACACCAAATTCTTTGAGTATTGGTATACTCCCTTGGCATGTGTTGTTTGGTCTTTTGATATATGTATTTGCAATAACAACAATGAAGCTTGGGTTTTTCGACAATTTTACCTTCCTTGAGAGCTTAGGTTTGTACAAATATGGTTTTGAAGACATATTGGTGAATTTTTAACTTTTTTTGTTCTTTCTACTATTTTACCAACCTAAAAAGAATTAAAAGGGTGTTATACAATAGACATTGCAATTGCTTAGAGTACGCTGCTCATTGCTTTCAAATTTTTCATTTCATCTACAATAATTGTTATCCATTATTATGTTCAATTTGGACCTTAGAAATATCACCTAACTTGAATACCATTTGAATTAAAATTGTACAATTAAAATGATATCATAGTGTTTCAGTTAAGTTGCATATATGCCATTCTTATAATTGCAATGCGTGTAATACTTCATTTAATGCAATATTAAAACACATTTAAATTTTATGTTCAATTTCCTATCGGCTTATTCTTGAACCTCCTATAGGGCAAGTACTAGTTTTAATTTTATATTTTTTTCAAATTAAGACAATAGAAAAAATACCTTTTCCCTAAAAATATAATTAATTTTCCCACACCTTTTCCCTAAAATTAAAACTGATGTTTCTTCTCATCTTTTCGATGGCTCTCTCTCATGTCTGCTGCTATAGCCATTAAAACTGTTGTTTTTTCCCATCTTTTTGATGGTTCTAAGTTGGCTCTCTCATCTGCTACTATAGCCGCGACGTTGCACTCGGGATGCAGCTTCTTTTGGCGGGAAAGCTTACAATGGGTGTGGTGGGAAGTGGTCATTGTATTGGCTTTTTAATAATGAGGATATGCAGAAAATATTATGCCCTAGTTTCCGTTTTCTTCAACCCGTGGGTCATCTACAAGCAAATAGGTAATATTGTTAAAAACCCCAGATCTTTATGCAAAACAAACTCGTTCTAAAAAAAATTGTTGTAAATTAATAGTCTATTTTCATTGTTTATCTCAATAGATTGATACAATTAGTGTTCTCAAACTAATTTTCCACCTACTAATAACAACTATAAATTCATTCCTAATTATTTCATTATATGGCGGTGTGACTGTGAATACACAAGAAATTCAGTTATGAGAATGGTGAATTTAAATAAGAACCTTCAAATTTTTCACATTTGTTTTCAAGTCTGTTTTTGATATCACAGTAGACAAGATGAAAAGGATCTAAAATTTTACATACAACAAGGGTGAATTCATAGGTGAATGTAAAGATAGAGATACCAGGAATTCAAAAGGTTATGGGTTTTGCGTCTTCCAGGTGAGCCTTTATGCTGATATTTTTGTAAGTTCTTAACAAATTTTATTTGAAATGGCATTTTCAGTACTCTGACACAAGCATCATTATTTCTTGTCATATTCAAGATGCTAATTACTTTTATCAAAAATATTAGGATCCAGTTGTGATAGACATTAGATGTGCTTCCCTAAATTGGAAGATAAAACTTTGATTGTTCGCCGTGCTACAACCAGGTATAGATATGCATGAGGCTATAATACAATTGAATCTATACTATTTCTTTTTAATCTATACTTCTAACAATCTAATTGATTCCATCTTATTTCCTTCTCATATCAGTGGTCAACCAAAACCAGACCAAGAGAATGTCTTAGCTCAGGCTCAACAACACATAGCTTTACAGGTAAGACTGGGGAATCATCTTTATAGTGAGAAAATAGATTTGGATTCCTTTTCTATTGCGATTGTATGTCTCTTATTCATGTATGGTAAGCAAATAATTCTTTTGTTATATATATAGAAGCTTGTATGTATCTATAAATGATGACTTGTGGCTATCAAGGTGGGATAGAGTCTTAAAAGGGCATTAGGTCTCCAAGGTGTTTTCCATCATAGAATCAAAGTGTCTAGAAACTATTTTCTGAAAGCTATCTAAGGTGACTCAAAGGTTAGAAGTAGTCTTAAAGGTAGGGTTACTATTGTTGACGTTTGAGCAAGGTGGTTCCTATGTTCTCATAATAGTATAGTAAACTACCCCTCAATCTATGCACATTCCACTTCAAATCAATTTTAAAGGACTGTCCCTTCACACATAGTCCATTAATGACTGTCATAAACTTACTCATTTATAACTAATCTTTTGCATTAATGACTAATTTGTGAAGCCTAAAAATGTCCCTTACATTTATTTGACTGTCCTTTCAACCACATTTTGTTAAATATCTCTTTAGTAGGAAGTTGTTCCAAAACATTCAGAGAAAGTACAATTCAATTACTTACATATGCACCTGCATTCGGTCCTATTAGCATTTTTTAAGAACAGGGACATTACTTTTCCTCGTACTGAAGCCAAAATTAGTAACTTTTTTAGCATGAAAGGTGACTCTGAACTTTGATATGCTGCCTCTTAACAGATTCATGATGAGTGTTCATTTCTAGGAACACATACTCTAACAAATGACCCAACTCCTAAGAATATTGATGTATGCTATCTGAATCTTTGCTTATAGACTATTGTAATCTTCAAAAATTCCTATGCCCTGCTTGAGGTGAACCATTATTGCTTTGCTTGAAGTCTGCCCCTGAACCCTTTCCTTTGTTAGTTGGCAATGCCCATCCTTCCTTGCCATTTTTGGACTATACTTTTGCATGAGAACAATATTTTTGACTATTTCTTTCCACATGCATTCATCTTGACTGTCCAAACTTTACAATCTCTTATCACTATTATTGAATCTTTTGCAATGTGACTGTCATCCTCTATCTCTTGATCACTAGCCTCATTATGCTTGATTGCCTATGTGTAGAGTCTCCCCATATTTGTCTTCATTGCATAGTGAACTGTTATTCTTGCTTATACCATCTCTAAATCTGCCTCCTATGCTTTCAACCTCTAATATGTTGTCTCTTTCAATAGGTTGTCTTCCTTAATGACTATTAAGACTGTCACTTGTTTGATAATTTCTTTTGTATGTATCTATAAATGATGACTTGTGGAGCTATCAAGGTGGGATAGAGTCTTAAAAGGGCATTAGGTCTCCAAGGTTTTTTCCATCATAGAATCAAAGTGTCTAGAAACTATTTTCTAAAAGCTATCTAAGGTGACTCAAAGGTTAGAAGTAGTCTTAAAGGTAGGGTTACTATTGCTGATGTTTGAGCAAGGTGGTTCATATGTTCTCATAACAGTATAGTAAACTACCCCTCAATCTATGCACATTCCACTTCATATCAATTTTAAAGGACTGTCTCTTCACACACGATCCATTAATGACTGTCATAAACTTACTCATTTATAACTAATCTTTTGCATTTATGACTAATTTATGAAGCCTAAAAATTTCCCTTGCATTTATTTGACTGTCCTTTCAACCACATTCTATCAAATAGCTCTTCAATAGGAAGTTGTTCCAAAACATTCAGAGAAAGTACAATTCAATTACTTATATATGCACTTACATTAGGTCCTATTAGCATTTTTGAAGAATAGGGACATTACGTTGCCTCGTACTGAAGCCAAAATCAGTAACTTTTTTAAAGGTGACTATGAACTTTGATATGTTGCCTCTTAACAGATTCATGGTGAGTGTTCATTTCTAGGAACACATACTCTAACAAATGACCCAACTCATGAGAATATTGATGTATGCTATCTGAATCTTTGCTTATAGACTATTGTAATGTTCAAAAATTCATATGCCCTACTTGTAAGGTGATACGCTTTTAGGGTCTTCATGTTGCTTGAGGTGAACCATTATTGCTTTGCTTGAAGTCTACCCTTGAACCCTTTCCTTCATTAGTTGGCAATGCCCATCCTCCCTTGCCATTCTTGGACTATACTTTTGCTTTAGAATGATATTTTTGACTATTTCTTTCCACATGCATTCATCTTGACTGTCCAAACTTTACAATCTCTTATCACTATTATTGAATCTTTTGCAATATTATTGTCATCCTCTATCTCTTGATCACTAGCCTCATTACCCTTGATTTCCTATGTGTAGAGTCTCCCCAGATTTGTCTTCATTGCATAGTGAACTATTATTCTTGCTTATACCATCTATAAATATGCATCCTATGCTTTCAACCTCTTATATGTTGTCTCTTTCAATATTTTGTCTTCCTTAATGACCGTTAAGACTGTCACTTGTTTGATGATTTCTTTTGTATGTATCTATAAATGATGACTTGTGGCTATCAAGGTGGGATAGAGTCTTAAACGGGCATTAGGTCTCCAAGGTGTCTTCCATCTCAAAATCAAAGTGTCTAGAAACTATTTTCTGAAAGCTATCTAAGGTGAATCAAAGGTTAGAAGTAGTCTTAAAGGTAGGGTTACTATTGTTGATGTTTGAGCAAGGTGGTTCCTATGTTCTCATAAAAGTATAGTAAACTACCCCTCAATCTATGCACATTCCACTTCATATCAATTTTAAAGGACCGTCCCTTCACACATAGTCCATTAATGACTATCATAAACTTACTCATTTATAACTAATCTTTTGCATTTATGACTAATTTGTGAAGCCTAAAAATTTCCCTTGCATTTAGTTGACTGTCCTTTCAACCACATTCTGTCAAATAGCTCTTCAATATGAAGTTGTTCAAAAACATTTAGAGAAAGTACAATTCAATTACTTACATATGCATTTGCATTGGGTCCTATTAGCATTTTTAAAGAACAGGGACATTACTTTGCCTCGTACTGAAGCCAAAATCAGTAACTTTTTTGGCATGAAAGGTGACTGTGAACTTTGATATGCTGCCTCTTAACAGATTCATGGTGAGTGTTCATTTCTAGGAACACATACTCTAACAAATGACCCAACTCATGAGAATATTGATGTATGCTATCTGAATCTTTGCTTATAGACTATTGTAATCTTCAAAAATTCATATGCCCTGCTTGTAAGGTGATACACTTTTAGGATCTTCATGTTGCTTGAGGTGAACCATTATTGCTTTGCTTGAAGTCTACCCTTAAACCCTTTCCTTTATTAGTTGGCAATGCCCATCCTTCCTTTCCATTTTTGGACTATACTTTTGCATTAGAATGATATTTTTGAATGTTTCCTTCCACATGCATTCATCTTGACTATCCAAACTTTACAATCTCTTATCACTATTATTGAATCTCTTGCAATGTGACTGTCATCCTCTATCTCTTGATCACTAGCCTCATTATGCTTGATTGCCTGTGTGTAGAGTCTCCCTAGATTTTTCTTCATTGCATAGCGAACTGTTATTCTTGCTTATACCATCTATAAATCTACCTCCTATGCTTTCAACCTCTAATATGTTGTCTCTTTCAATAGGTTGTATTCCTTAATGACTGTTAAGACTGTCATTTGTTTGATGATTTATTTTGTATGCATCTATAAATGATGACTTGTGGAGCTATCAAGGTGGGATAGAGTCTTAAAAGGGCATTAGGTCTCCAATGTTTTTTCCATCATAGAATCAAAGTGTCTAGAAACTATTTTCTAAAAGCTATCTAAGGTGACTCAAAGGTTAGAAGTAGTCTTAAAGGTAGGGTTACTATTGCTGATGTTTGAGCAAGGTGGTTCATATGTTCTCATAACAGTATAGTAAACTACCCCTCAATCTATGCACATTCCACTTCATATCAATTTTAAAGGACTGTCTCTTCACACACGATCCATTAATGACTGTCATAAACTTACTCATTTATAACTAATCTTTTGCATTTATGACTAATTTATGAAGCCTAAAAATTTCCCTTGCATTTATTTGACTGTCCTTTCAACCACATTCTATCAAATAGCTCTTCAATAGGAAGTTGTTCCAAAACATTCAGAGAAAGTACAATTCAATTACTTACATACGCACTTGCATTAGGTCCTATTAGCATTTTTGAAGAATAGGGACATTACTTTGCCTCATACTGAAGCCAAAATCAGTAACTTTTTTGGCATGAAAGGTGACTGTGAACTTTGATATGCTGCCTCTTAACAGATTCATGGTGAGTGTTCATTTCTAGGAACACATACTCTAACAAATGACCCAACTCATGAGAATATTGATGTATGCTATCTGAATCTTTGCTTATAGACTATTGTAATCTTCAAAAATTCATATGCCCTGCTTGTAAGGTGATACGCTTTTAGGGTCTTCATGTTGCTTGAGGTGAACCATTATTGCTTTGCTTGAAGTCTGCCCCTAAACCCTTTCCTTCGTTAGTTGGCAATGCCCATCCTTCCTTGCCACTCTTGGACTATACTTTTGCATTAGAATGATATTTTTGACTATTTCTTTCCACATGCATTCATCTTGACTATCCAAACTTTACAATCTCTTATCACTATTATTGAATCTTTTGCAATGTGACTGTCATCCTCTATCTCTTGATCACTAGCCTCATTATGCTTGATTGCCTGTGTAGAGTCTCCCCAGATTTGTCTTCATTGCATAGTGAACTATTATTCTTACTTATACCATCTATAAATATTCCTCCTATGCTTTCAACCACTTATATATTGTCTCTTTCAACCGGTTGTCTTCCTTAATGACTGTTAAGACTATCACCTGTTTGATGATTTCTTTTGTATGTACCTCTAAATGATGACTTGTGGCTATCAAGGTGGGATAGAGTCTTAAAAGGGCATTAGGTCTCCAATGTTTTTTCCATCACAGAATCAAAATGTCTAGAAACTATTTTTTGAAAGCTATCTAAGGTGACTCAAAGGTTAGAAGTAGTCTTAAAGGTAGGGTTACTATTGTTGATGTTTGAGCAAGGTGGTTCCTATGTTCTCATAACAATATAGTAAACTACCCCTCAATCTATGCACATTCCACTTCATATCAATTTTAAAGGATTTTCCCTTCACACACAGTCCATTAATGACTATCATAAACTTTCTCATTTATAACTAATCTTTTGCATTTATGGCTAATTTGTGAAGCCTAAAAATTTCCCTTGCATTTAGTTGACTATCCCTTCAACCACATTCTGTCAAATAGCTCTTCAATAGGAACAAAGAATAGAAACTCAAAAAAATAATCACTGGGAGAGGATCTATTGACAGTCAACATAGACATCTTTTAGTAGGAAAGAAAATATAGCTTGGGTTTGTGCAAAGCACATTCTTAAAAGAGATTCCAGGAGCTTCTTGCAAAGCACTAGATATGCTTTTCTCTAAACTTTCCACTTTTACTTATTGTTGATGGTGCCTAAACTCCACATGGGCTACCACACCTATTATGTTAGAAGAGGGGATTGATTGTCTTAGACCAAGTAAAGGAAAAAAGTATGCTCACATAAATAAAGACAATAGGTAAGTCAATGCTACTCACAATTACATCAACTACATGAAACAATGGCTAACATTATTGTTTTTAACTTTATAGTTGCTAACAAAAATGAGGTTCAAATTAGCATTAGGGGGTCTACAAGAACTTCCATTGGAAATCTCTTCCCTGCTGAAGCATTTTGTATACCTCGGTAATTTTCTACCACCAAATGATAAAATAAACAAGATCATAAACAAAAAATTCTCTACAGTTTATTCAATCTCTACCTCTTTGCACTGTCTATTATAGCCTTTACACAAACTTGCAAACTTTTGATATAATTATTGCTAGTGTGGAATATTTGTAATGAGATTGTCACATGGCTTTAGATTTCCTTTGTTTACAAAATGGAGAGTGAACAGTATTTTAATTTTTTAAGGTTTTCAGTAGGTCCTCTCTTACTTTTTTTTGTCACTCCATTGAAAGGTGCTTAACCTTGTTCATTGATGAGATGGTTTCCTTTGGATGTTAGTATATATGGCTTATTCAACCTACCGATTGACCACAACACCTTGTAATTATATGGATATATTGATAGGGAGAATAAAAATTACTTGAGAACGTCCCAAAACTAGCTTCCATTACTATTTCTAACATTCGACCTGTCACTTCTCTTTGCAACCGGCCTCTACGCAAGACATGACTCAATTCCTTACCTCTTTCAAGGTCACTTTGCCTTAGATTCCACTTAGGATGCCTTTGAAACTACACCTTGAATTCCATTTAGGATACATATGAAAATTTCTACTCCTATGTGCCTCTTAAGTATCAATATCACTCAATATAAGTTTCCACAAAATTTCATTTTTTATGTTTTAAGATTATGGGTACAGAGGAAGTGCTACCACTAACATGGAGGGAGCTTTTGGGAGACTATAGATACCCAGAAAGTGCTGCCACTAACATCAGAGAGATTTTTAATAATGGATTACGGGTAACCCAAAAGTGTTGCCACTAACATAGAGGAAGAACATGACTCAAACATGTGTCAATGATGGTAAGCTCCGTAGGACTTATGTTACTAAGGTACTTTATATTATTTCTTAAGTGATGATGGCTTTAGCCATTGTTATGATTGGTATTGGTGCCTAAAATTATAAAGTTTCATTCACCTAGTTTGGTCATTGAATGGTAAAATATTCTCTAAGTTGGAATTGAGTTTATTCCATTCTCAATAGGTAAACTTAAAATTAATGTAAGATAGATCTCAGAACAATGACTCATTATATCCTCTTCTTTCAGTTATGGTCTCTACTAAAATTGACTACTTTCAACAATGTTTTGGCATCTTTATTTTCAGATTTATGTTTTTTCTTTAAATCAAAAACTAAATTAATACTAGAATGCACAATATTACAGATGGATCAGCGTCAAAGGTTGACTACTGATCAATATCATGCATATGATGAGAGAGTAGCTGATGAGAGGGACATTGACAAATATCCATGTCCATGTAAAAATTGTCTTGGTGGAAAGGTGAAAAAAAGAAATATGATTTATCAACATATGATAAGATATGGGCATAGTGGTATAAGCCCTTGGGCTTACAATTATTATGAAGATATGATAGAATTGCAGATTGTGAGAGATGAAGAGGCAAAAACATAGATGAAGTGGCACCAAACATAGATGAACAAACATAAATGTTTGATGAAGGGTTTGCAGTTGATAGAATGTTGAATGAGGGTCTAAATGATGATTGGGCCAAGTCAATGGAGGATGCATTAAAGCCTGTCTATGCTAATTGCAAGTTAAGTCATTTGGCAACAATCCTTCAAATTCTTAACTTGCAAGTGGTACATGGCTGGACAAATGAGAGTGTAGATTAGTTATTGGCATTATTAAGTTCATTGTTACCAGCTGACTCCACATTGCCAATAAAATGAAGTCAATGTAAAAAGAAATTTAGTAAGCTCGGCTTGGGGTATGAAATCATCCACACATGTGTGAATGGTTGTGTATTATTTCACAAAAATCTTGCAAATGAGAGTAAATGTTTGAAATGTCATGAAGTGAGGTATAGCCAAGGGTTGAAATCAGCTATGGTTCCTAGAAAGGTTCTTCGCCACTTTCTGATAATCCCACGATTACTCTGAATGTATAGGTACAGAGACATTGCTGAACTTATGCAGTGGAATGCCAAAAATAAGAGCACTGATGGAAAACAACGACATGTGCCTGATTCTAAGACGTGGATGCAATTTGATAATAGATGGCCTGATTTTTCTCAAGATCCTCGTAATATAAGGTTGGGTTTGGCTCTAGATGGGGTGAACCCATTTTCAGATCAAAGTACTAAATAGTCAACTTGGCAAGTGTTTCTAATAAATTACAACTTTCCTCCATGGTTAGCAACTAAACCATTTTTCTTAATGTTATCATTGATTATACCAGGAAAGAAAAGTGTGACTTTAGATACAATAGATGATTATCTAGAGCCATTATATGATGAGCTAATGGAACTGTGGAAAGGAATTGAAGCAATTCAATCTTTAAGGGATGGTCATTCAATCAAATTCACTTTAAGAATTTCCTTATTGTTTACAATTCATGATCTTCCTGCATATGGCACATTGTCTAGTCTCTCTATTCATGGATACCATGGATGTCCTGCTTGCAACTTTAAGGATTTTGTGAGCCACTCAAGAAGTTTACGTAAGTGTATTTATTGTGGACATCATGCTTACCTTAAAATGGATCATCAATATCATCAACAAAAAACACGTTTCAATGGTCAAGAAGAGAATCGTGAAGCGCCATTGCTAATAATAGGTGATTACATTGTTGAGAATGGAAGAAAAAGAATGTCATTTATTGAAAATGATGGGATTCCTCACAGTATATATGATCCATGTAATGAAAGTGGTGTAAAATGATTGTGCATATTGTATAAGTTTCCATACTTTAAGGATATATCCATTAGGCATACTATTGACTTTATGCATATTGAGAAAAATATAGCTTATGCTATTATATAAACTCTTTTTGGTGCTTTTGATACTATTTCATCACATGAAGACTTCTGAGAAATAAAGATTCACTAAAATCTTTGGGTTGAAAAATATGATAATGAAAAACATAAAAAACCTAGTGCTCCTTATGTCTGGACAAAGAAACAACGTGCACAATTCTTACAGTTGATGTCTCAGACTCGCTTTCCCACTAGATATGTAAGTAGCAGCATTAGAAGCCAAACTGACATTAATAGCTTAAGAGGCCTCAAGATCCATGACTGTCATATCATAATAGAGAATATTTTACCTATTGTGGTAAATATATCGAGTTTTGCAAAGGGGCCAAGATTGGAAATTATAAGGTTGGGCCTAATATTAAAGAGAATGAGTTTAAATGTATTAGATCCTTCGAACTTTGATAGTTTGAGGGAGGAGGTTGTTGAAGTCCTTTGTCTCTTGGAATGAGAATTTCCACCAACAATCTTTAACATTTCTATGCATCTTTTGATACATCTACAATATGAACTAGAGCATTGTGGCCCAGTAAGAACGAGATGGATGTATCCTATAGAACGATATATGAATGTTTTGAAAAAATTTATTCGTACTAGGGAAAAACCAGAAGGCAACATGTCTGAGGGATATTCAATGCAAGAGGCCATGGGATTTTGCAAAGAATATATGAAGGATTTTAAAAATGTCAATCGACGTGTATGGGATGATGATGAAGATGATAGAGTTTTAGGTGAAGAATTAGAAGGCAATGGATGTCGCTTCAAGCTATCATATCAAGAAAGAAGTGCAATACATGCCTTTATTCTTCAAAACACATCTTCATTCGATAAGTGGCACAGGTAAAAATAAATTACACAATAATTTATTTACGCAATTGCATTTACACATTTATATTATTAATCTTACTATTTGTACATCATTATTCTATATAGAAAACATGAAGAAGAGAATCAAGCTTGGATGCAAAATCGACCTCAAATGCACAAATGTCATGATTTGATTAGAGGTGATTCTTTTCCAAAATTTGAAGAAAGGATTGCTAATGCAATCAATGATGCAAAAGAAGAAGGTCAAGATATAACAACAGAGGAAAGTGAGCTTTCACAACCTCCACATTTATGGGCTATGAATTTTAGTGGAATGTGGGCCTATGGTAGTCATTTAAGAGTGGAAGAAAAAGACAAAGGAAAGACAAATTGTGATTATGTTGTTAGTGCTGAATTTCTTCATAAAATTGAGAAGAAATTTTATGTTGGATTCATCCAAGAAATTATCCAAGTGGATTTTTGTGAAAATAGTCCTATATTATTAAAATGTAAGTGGATCCAACCATCCATAGTTCAATTTGATGAGTATGGATTTGTACAACCAAATACACGACAATTTTTTTCAGAGACAAATGAACCGTATGTTTCCCCTCTTCAAATTAACCAATCATTTCTAATTGATGATGTAAGAAGCCCAGGTTGGTCATATGTCATTCAAATAGAGTCTCATTTGAAATAGAAATTCATGGAAGTTGATGTAATGCTTGATGGGAAATATGTTAATTTACAAGAAACATTTGAAGAAGTGGATGAAGACAATGAGGGACTATTTGAAGAAGAGATTTTGATTACCAATGAAGAAATTGGAAGAGAGAATGTATTGCATGTCACAAATGAGGATGAGGAAGAAAATCAAGTAGATGCAAACATGAGTGATTAGGATTCTGATCTTGTTGGCAATGCAGATGATTATTGATCAATGAATGCATGGGCAATGAAATGTCCAAATGGAGGTTGTTCCAATTTTGTGTTTTCTTCTGCTCCTATTGTGAATCTTTTTAATATTCTCCTATATTTACCTCCAGATGTCTCATTTTTTATATACTACATGATGGACTTCCTATAAAAATTAATAAATTTTTTTCTGTTGTGTCATTTGGTGTTTGATATTTCTGCAATTATGTTCTGTTGTATTGTTTTAACTTGTTATGTCCTTACTATTTGTAGGCTATTTGTTGATTGTTCTCCATGTGCAGAATACCATGCAGGCATTCTATTACTTGAATTAATCTCTCTCTGGTTTACAAAGCATGTTCTTCCCCTTACAAAACCTAACTTACATCACTTGATGCCCTGAACTAACTATCTTATCTTTTTGATAGACAAAACTCCAATAACTTAATTACTTTTATTCTTTATTACCTACGGATCTTCTTATTGCTATTATTGATAAAAATAAATAAATAATGTTTTGTTATCACTAACAAGGCACAAAACCCAGCTTGCATCACTTGATGCTCGAACTAACTTGATACACAAAGGCCAGAAAATTGGCTCATAGACCACTCTAGATTACATGCAACAATCCTGCATAGATAGCATTTAGATTACAAATAGCCCCATGGGTATATAAATTCATTCAACTCAAAGATAGGTCACCTTGATGCAACTTAAAAAACACCTACCATAATCAACCTACAACTATAGAGAAGAGATTGCATACATAATCATGGGAAATTCATCTAGGATTAGCAAATAGTTATGTAGGACAGGGAAGGAGATCCATTATTGGACACACAAGTCAATCACAATCGGATTTCATTAAAAACGTGAAATTTCCAGTTCATAATATCAGCCTAACAATTTTTTTTGGTCTTACATAGTCAAACCAACAAATATTGCAAAGCTGGAATAAGATTTCATGCCTTCCAAGAGTATAAATTAGTGTACACGTGCAATAAATACAATCCATAAATGGAAGTAGCTCAACACTAAGGAGAAAGGAATCATCAAAGCAAGCCCACCAAACATGTCTAGTAGCAAAAACATAATTGTTTTCCTATAGAAATTTACCCCAATGGTGATAGAATACCCCATCCACATTGCCGAAGTAGCAAGAAATAACACTTGCACAAGAGTTCCAACATACAAGTACCCAAAAACTACAAGAACTGGAGGTATCCCTAACATCCAGAAATTTATTCATTTTCTTCACTTTTCTCTCTTTTAAAGCACTTTGAGCTAATTGCATTTAATTTCTAAGACAAGTTGTCTCTCCAAACAACTCTTCTTATTTCCATTTTGTTGTCAATGTTTGATTGTTTCAATTTTATATACCATTTGTGGTAAGTTGTTTATATCAGACATCAGTAAAGAATTCAATCATCTTTCAGCATGCTCAGAAGCTCATAGATCTTTGAACAAAACTAAATTCTTCATAATTGTGTTTTCCATGTTGGAATTACCTAAACCCAGGTTCTTGTATGTGTTTGAAATTTAAACACCCAGTGAAAAGGGAAGGATAATTATCCCACTCTTCTGGAAATTTAAAAACCTAGCATGAATGAGAGTGTAAGGGTTCTTTAAAGCTTTGTATTAATGTGTAGAAAGATTTCTTGAATAAAAACAACAATTTCCTTTTGATGTGTAGCACATACCTTGTTCATTTTGTATTACATTTGACAACATTTGAGGTCGGGAACTATTAATTTAAATAGTGGATGCCTCCATGCTAGATACATTTTATATCTACACTTCCCAAATGAAATAGCTCTGCTATTCTGACATCTTTTGGGTCCTTAGTTTTGAGCTTCCCTTATTTGATATCGGCAGTTTTAATTTATCCTAGAAATTTCCATTTTGACATTAGATGAGGTCATTTGATCTTATTACTTTAAAGAGTATCCTCAATACTCTTTGAGCATTTGTTTCATGACTGGATTAAATTTCAACCCACAATGCACCCACTTGATTTTTTGGATGTTTAATCAACAGTTCTATTTTGAATTGGCAATTTCCATTTTGACATTATATGATATTAGTGATGCTCAACATGCCTCATTTGATAGTATTAGTGTAAGAGTATCCTCATTAATCTTGAGGGTTTTGTGGTTGGATCAAACTTCCACCAAAAATATTGCCACTTAATTTTTTGGATGTTTGAGGTGACAGGTTATAAGATACATGAAATTTCCCATTAAAAGTGTTGAAAATATCACATGAACAATTTTTTTAAACTTTTTCCAGGCTTGTCCTAAATTCCAACTCTAATTTGAATATTTGACAGCTAGCAGTTACAAAGCTAAATAAATATCACTCTAAATCACTTTTTCTTACCATTAGGAAATTGAGGCAGGATATACAATTATAGGAATCCCAAGTCACCAAATTCTCAAATGAAGCATCCAAAAATTATAGGAATGTAGTTAGAGGAATCTTGTCTCATAATTGTATGGAATGTAGAACCCCAGGTCTCTAAATCCATTCTTTGTTTTTCATTTCACTAAGTAAAAGGCAATATCACTTTTTGCATCAAAATTACTGAAAAGACCAAATTTAAAGTTATGCAATAATGATAGCCTTACGTTTCTATTGCAAGTTATATTTTCTATCTACAAACTGTGTGAGTCGCTTACAGAAAAGCCATTCAAGGAAGCTCTTAAAGAAAATTACTTATCTATGAGAAAATTTCATTAGGATTTGAATGCAGAACAAGTAATAATTATTCATCATCAAATCCAATATAATTTGGATTTTGTTTTGAAAAAGTATCTAAAATGTGTACAATTAAAATTGGCAAGTAAAGATCCTAATTTTTTCTTGTAGTTTAGAATATTTTTATGGAAAATTTATATACACTTACTGATTTGGTTTCAGGTTTCTAAGTGGCTCAATTATTCCTCTCAAATTTACCCCCTATTTCAAGGGAGGCTTTACATATTACTAAAATCGTTCCACCCCTTGTCTTCAAGAACAAGAAAGTTTACATGATATCATATATGACAAGGCTTCACTTGAGGAAAGAGCTATAGTGGGACAAATGATCTTAAGCTTTAGCAAAATATTCTTCCTTCCTTTGTTCCACATATAGAGCTGAGCTTGTAGATGAATGATCATTCTCCTTTAGTTTATTATTTTTCACACTAGCTTCTATGATTTCTTCTTTTTCTTTTATAGCTCCAATTTCAATGTAGTTTAAGCAAGACCCGCCTTCTAGTTCCTTTGTCTCTTCTCTAGAGTCCCTATAACCAATTTTGGCTACTTTCAAAGTGAAGTATTTCTTATTTCCATTGGGATCCTTCAAGATAAAATGTCAAGTTAGAGTGAAATTGAAAGCAGAGATAATGGCGTTGTCCTATCATCTCTATCACAGAATCTAGATGTCCAAGATCAAATGATAAACTAGGGTAAAATAGAGATTAATGATCAAGATATTCAAGATCAAATGTCTAAACAGAGTGAAACCAAAGATAATTGCATTATTTTATCATCTCCTTCACTGATTAGCCAAAATGCATTGACAGAAAGTTGCATTCCTCTAATGAAGGATGCTCTAAATGGAAAGGGTAATGTTTTTCAAGGTCCTCTGGCTCCTGAAAATTTTACCAATAGAAGTGCTTCCATGAATCCAAGGTATATACAGCTTTACAACCCAATCTAGTCAATTTTTGTAGATTGAGCAATTTCCTTTTCTCTAGTATAACATCATTTGAACTTAAAATAATTTGTAAATATCTTGTTGAATAAGATCGTGGCCTACTCTATTTTTTTTAAATGTTTGCAAAAAATGACCATTTTTTTCCCTAATTGATCTTCCATACCTCTTTGGCATACCCATTGCACACCAAGGTGCAATCGTTAGTAATATTTCTATTGCTCTCTTGTTTGTTGTTCAAAGTTTGACAAGAATGTAAGTAGAGTTAAAAATTGTGTTATATAGATAGTTTGAATAATGGAAATTTGTGCCCAAATAAAAGAGAATAATTCAGAACCACTCATTTAACTTTCTAACAATGTCATGGTGAACTAAATATCTAGGTATAGTTCTTATTGGATATTTCTTTGTTTGCTTTACTGATCCATGTATAGCATTGCTAAAATCCTATTTGTAGGATTTCTTTTAGAGACACACAGTTCTCATGAGTAGTTTTTCTTCTAGGAAATGGTTTTTGGTTTTTAAATTTTTAATCTCTGAACAAATAATTTGGTATATATTTTAATTATAATTCAGGTCCTTGTTTCTTACATCTAAATATATGACAAGCACATATTGGAAAAACCTTTTGAGAAGCCATATTTCCATAGCAAAGCTTCTACATTTGGTCTTGGTGCTAGCCAATTCACCTAGAATGCCAATGGTTGCCATTATCACATTTTTATTTGTCATCTTCATTGGAAAACCTTTGTAGTTAAGAAAATCCCATGGCAAAGCTACTGCATTTGGTCTTGATGTGGCAACCAAGTCATCTAGAATCCCATATGTAGTCTTTTTCATGTTCTCATTTCCCTTTTCTTGAAAATTTCACTTGAGGAATTGTATACCATGACATGTATAATGCATTAGCTACTCAGCTGTAGGTGAATTCTTTGAAACCTTGATATTGCTTCAAGAATTCAACTACGAGCTAAGCACTTTAAGCAAGCTAAGTAGCAGAGTAATGGAATCAAGCTATGGAGCTATATCAAATCTAGAAAATGCCAATTCACAGTTAGGATAATATTTGATAATGAGATTTTCAATCTATAGATATCCCAAGTTTTTGTGAGCTCTGCTACTTCAGATGAAGGAGGTGTCGATGTAAACAAAGTCTGGGCATTTGCCTCACTCTGAACCCATTCATCCCATAGAGACTTAGATATAACTGCTCATTGCCCACAAAGATTAGATTGTACATTAAACAAAAGAACAGAGGAATGAAGCCAAAAGACCAGGAACACCAAATTTATCATTGACCTAATGGTGAATATGCATCCAATGTGAAGGAATCCTTATTCTAATCCCAAGATTTGATGGATTGATTCAAATACATTGCTAAGCTTTTTATGCAACTGGCATTTCTGCAGGGAACCATTATTTAATATCCATTGATTGAAATACCCACAACATCTAATGACTATTGTTGTTTGCAGTGCTTTAGAATTTCTATGTTTTTTAATGACTGTTCATTAAAATTGAGACCTCATAAACTTGTATTTATGCAATTTCTGTTACGGTTAATTATCTTTGTACCAAGTTGCTAATTTATACATTATTGTTTTTTTAGACATCAGGAAATGAGGAAAAAGAATTTAAGGCACAAATTAGATGATAGTGATCATAAAGCTGAAATTCCAGTGACAAATTATGAGCGCTTTCGTGAAGAACGTGTGGCCAAGAATAAAGAATATTTATCACATCTTGGTTTGACAAACATGCAAGTTGTAAATCCACTAAGTAGTATATTATTTATTTAATACCGTTTAATGAAATTTTATAGGAAAGAACTTTATGTATATAAGACATGATATAATATTTTTTATTTATTTTGTAGGCAAGAAAAAGAGTGTAGAGAAAATGCAGAGAAAAAACAAAAAGAAAGTAAAGATACAGTGCTGCCAACTCATAGAAGCCAACACATAAAGGATGTGTTTGAAGTGAAATATGGGGAGACCAGTATTGATCTACCTACTCATGCCACACCTGATGTGGCCAAGGAGCATGAAGTTTCAGTTAATGAAAGTCATGAAGAGAGTCTACTTGCATCTGATGTGCCTCAAAGTGCACCTGTTGCATCTACAACTTTTGATGGAATTAGTGGATCAGCTAGAAATATTGGTAGTGGTTCAATAGAAGATGTGTCTGCTTTTGTTAAAAGACAAAGATTGAGTCAAGATTTATACAAATATACAGAGAGGAATGCAAAAGAAAGAATATTAGAAGGGAAGAAGCCATTCCTGGTTGAGGTATCAAGAGACGGTGAACCCATTGGGAAAAATGTTGCAAGGTGGGCCTTGGATTTGGGCGTAAGATGTAGGGCCCATTTGGATATTTGCAAATCAAATTTTGCACAACAAGATCCATGAAATGTGGAATATGTTATACAAAAATGGAAAATGCCTTTGACACTATTGGTGGACAAATCTCCAAAAAATATTACAAGCACAAGATGAGACTTCTGATGAACAATTTTAGATACAATTGTAGAAAAATAATCATGGAGGGAAACGAGAGGTTAGACTCCACTCTATCTCCCAAATAGTGGGAGGCATTGAAAGAAAGTATGTGTTCTGAAGAATATTGACAAAGAGTAATAGAGGCAAGAGAGCAAGAGATAATGTGAGGGCTAAATATACATTTGGCCAAGGTGGGTTGCAAGCCAAAATTCACAAATTTGGAGTAAGTGTATGGATTTTTGGTTCTATTTACATTGTGTTATTTAATTCAATTTTTTATTGAATTGACTATATGTTGAAATTGACATTTTTTTTTAGGTGGAAAAAAATAATAGAGAAGCAAGAGTAGAAGATATTGTCAATTATATGGAAACACTAGATCATACTAAATCTAAGAGTAGTATGAATTGGAAATCTAGTTTGTCAACAGAGATTTCACAGCCATTTGTTGAACGCCCAGTAAGAGCCTCCCCAAATCATGCCAGCTCAAATGAAGAGTACCAACATATAATGAGTTGCTTACATGGTATCACCGAGAAAGTTCCGCAGTTGGCTGCCTCTATTAAGCCTATAGTTTCTACATGGAATGACCATAATTCCATAGATTCAAGTCAGGTAAGAGGCTATTCCTCAATATTTTGATTCTCAACTATATCATTCTTTTGCATACTCTTTCTCTATTGTTGTTTTTTCTTTATTGAGCTCTTCATAATTGTCTTACTCTATATGTTTTCATAGTTGCAGAACAATTATATGAAAGCAGAACGAAAAGGAAAAGACCTTGTCAATAGAGCTCTCAGCAAAGCTACACAACTTCAGGACAATGTTGACAGTGATTATGTTGAATTCAAGGAGTATGTGCATGATATTGAGGTGAGTGCTATGAAACCTTTAGATTAATTTTTAATTTTGGCTGCTTTGGGTTTGAGCATAGGTCACAACCAGAATTGTATATCAGATTCATTTATGATTGCTTTTAAATCTAAAATGTTTGGTATGTGAAATGAGTGCATTTTAAGCATCTAAAATATTGTTTTTGGTTCTGGTTTTTTCCTTCGTTGCTTATAAATGAGTTCTAGTTCTGGTTGCTTATAAATGAGTTTTGGTTCTACAAAATATTGTTTTTGGTTCTGGTTCTACAATAATATCTCATATTGCTACAGTTTTAATACTTTAGTTAATAACATAATATTTAATAAATGAGTCATAATGGACTACTTTCGGTGGATCATGTGCAACATTCCTTTGTTATATATTTCACTTTAACATATTATTTTCTGATCTTGATTCCATTTAAATCAGATTTATTTTCCTTTTCCACTAATTACTAATATCCCTATACTAGACTTATGAATTTTCTCAAAGGAACCTTAAATTTTCAATCTCCCTTAAATTTATCTACATTTCTTCAAATTGAATTCAGGATTGGGTGCATCATTTCTCAACATACTAAAAATGGAATTCAATTTCAAGAGATGCTTCCATCAAGTCCCATTTTTGGGAACAAGGAAACAGGAATGCAAATAATGGATGCTAAAGAGAACCCTTTAATATTCTAGGAAAGTAGGATGGGAACAAGAGGCACTACAATGTATAGAGATGTACTTTACTAATGTTGTCCAAGTGTCATTGTTCTTCACTAATTTTCTATTTTAAAATATACATTGACTATATAATCAACCTATAGCACATTCATTATAATCTCAATACATAAATACCATGTTGATAAACCATACTATGAGTTGTAACCAATTAAAAATTTAGGAAAACCTTTAAAAAAGAATCTGCTGCATATTTTTTGTTCCTTTTGAAAAAAAAAGGAAGATTGAAAGGGTTGCTCATAGAATGAGAGAAATGGATTTGAAAAAAGTAGCAACGCAATTTGAAGAACAAAAATATGCTTAAAATAGGTGCAACCAACATTTTTAATCCAATTCAAATAGATTATCAGCCAAAACTGTCCACATAATAGTTAAAAAAAGCCATCCCTAGACTTTGATATTAACATCTAATATCAGCAACAACCACAACCTCAAGAATAATAGCAGACAAAAGAAAGATGGCAAATAGACTCCTCCACGCATCCCATCTATCTATCTATGTGGAAGAGAATTAAGAATCTAAACATTAAGGTAGGAACCCATATGACATGAGCCTCTCCAGCCCACAAAAACTGTGGTTCAATAAGGAAAACAAAAAAGAATTAGATATAATAGAAACAAATCAATAGGGCCTGAATTTTTGGAATCAATTTTTCTAAAACCACAAAAGAAACTCACTGAAAATATTCTTTCAGATCTTGAAAAATAGATATTGGTTAACAATGCTAAATATAATCCAAGTTGAATTTCTTCAGAATCTGGACCAATAAAATTGATTCAAGAATCCATCTTGGCCACCTCAATAGAACATAAAACATATTTTTCAGTGGTGGGGTGGCCTTTCTCCTTAAACAAGGATTCCAACCCTACACAATCAATTCCCTATTTCCTTGGTTCTTTATGTTTCACCGTGACTTATTTGAGTTGGGGAGATGTCGCATAGATTACATTATGTTTCATCGATATACATCTCTTAGTGTATTATTCATTCACTGAGACACAAGCAAGTTTCTCACCGAGATGCCCTTTTGTTTCATTCACTATCGCTATAGCCTTTTGATATCGGAGAGACATCTCACAGAACAACCCATGTGTTACCGAAGATCCTCACGATACAAACTTGCCACTGTGACATAATGGTTCTCTCACCGATGTATCCTTCTATCTTATGTGGGTTTCTATAACATATCGACATCGGGGAGACCTCATATAGAGTGCTCTTTGTTTTATTGAAAGCCCCAGGTCCATACCTGATCACCAAGACAAAATCAATCTCACACCGATAGAAACCCTTTGTCTCATGTGCTTCACTATAACACTCCAGTGTCGGGGAGACCTCCCTTAGAGCATGGTATATCTTACCGAAAGACGTTATCCATCATGTGTGTCACTGAGAAAAATCAATATTCATGCCGACAAAATCTCCCATTGTGTTCCATCGGTAAGACCCACGTGAATTCGCTAGGACTTACTCCGAAGTCACATTAGTTTCACTGAGATGTCTTTTGATAGAAAACTCCATTTGTAATATCAATGAGATTGGAGGTCACTCACCAACACCTCACCTCGATAGCTCTAACTCTTACTGATATGTATCCTCCCACCACTGGTCAGTGTGACAATGTAAATTCTCTATGACCTCACATCAAAAGAAACATGTCTAGCCAAAGAAATCCTCCAATGAGTTTCTCGGTAAGACTCTCCCCGAGAACCTTTTGAAAGAAACACATAATCGGCAGGACCCAACAAAGTCATTGGGACATCATTCTGCATATCATAGACTCATACCGATATAAACCTTTTGTGCACTATCGGTAAGACTGAAGACATTTTCTGAGACACAATGACAATACCACTTAGCTCTCGCCAATGAACCCCCACATGTATTAGTCGGTGAGACACAACCCACTTGGGGAGACCTCACCCCAGTGAAATATACTCCTGCCGATAGACCATTCCTATGTTGCCAAAACCATGTGAATGTCATGCCGATATATACCCATAGGTGAATGCCGATCACTGTGACAATTAAGAACTCATGCCAATATGCTTGCAACAAACATATGTTAGCAAAAATGCACGGTGGGTCAGGGAGATAGTTATGAGCTTATGTCGATAGGAACTGCAACATGGAAAATGCATGACCCGATGGATTTTGGGATAAATATAGGAAAAATGCAAACAAAATGTCACGATGGAAGGCCCCTGTGCTTAAGATGAGGACTCATATGGAAACTCAGGGGGATGAAAAATATGTAAAATCATCAAATTTTTATAGTTCCAACAAAGCTCATCTTACCACTATCTTCCACATCAATGTTGTACAGTTTGCAACACTTGTGTCTCCTTGATTATACTTGCTCCATAATTCTTCACTATTCTTTGTTGGCCACAAGCTTCCCTTTTGAATTGAAAGTCCTTTTTGTGAAGGAAGTTTGTTGCAGGATCTTTTCATTTGTTTTCAAACCCACTTTTTTCAAGTATGAGCCTTCTCGAATGGCAGATTCACATTCTTCATCAGTGGAAGTTTCTATAGTTTTTGAAATCTTCTTTCAACAAATTTTTCCCTTTGGCAGAAGTAGTTACTATTTCACAAGCTTTCCTTGCCAATGGAAGTTGCTTATTTTTTGCAAGTTCTTTTGTTGTTAGAAGTTATTCATTGGAAGAAGTTTCTTAGAAGTTATTCATTGGAAGAAGTTTCTTCCTCCACAAGACTTTTGGTGGAATCTTATTGTTTTGCGAGTTTGTTCTTCACTGGGAAATTGTTGCAGACAAGTTTCCCATGGCAAAATTTTTGTTGGGCTATGAGGTTCTCCTTTGGCCAAAGTCACGAATCTCCTTTTGCTTGGAAAATTTTTTAGGACATCCCTACCTAGTCAGCATTTTTAACATCCATGAGCCATGCATCTCAATGCTACCCAATGACAAGAATCTCTTTCTTGGTGGAAGTTTGTCTTTTCTGCAAGTCTCTTTTGCCTAGCAGAAATTTTTGGAGTTTTGTCTTGTCAACATCATAGACTTCTATACGTTCACCTCTACTAGATCCAATGGCATAGGAATAGTCTCTTTTGAGGGTGACATCAACTCTAGGCACACCACAATTCCTATAGCCTTGTGTTCCACGTGCCTTCTATAGTTCTCTTTGTTGACAGAAGTTTTCAAGCTCATCTTCCACATTAGTAGTAAATTTCTCTGGTAACATTGTTATTTAGCACTTTCAAGCTTAATTTTGCTCCTTTTTCATCTATGCTTTAGAGATTCAAAATATTCAATCCTCATGTGGTCTGATGCCTTCCTAATAGAAGATTTGTTCTTGGCTTGAGGGGAAGCTATCACAACCATGACTTTGTTGAGGTTATTGTCCCCAAATCTCACAAGAGGGTATTGTTCCCTTGATCCCTACAAGGTGCAATACAACTTGACCCTACCAGTGGTTGCTGCCCTTGGGCCCCTGCTCCAGTGCCATAAAAAACAAAGGAGTACTACACCAACTAACTATGCTACTTTTTTTACTCTTTGCCCAATGAATGAAGGAACATAATCTTTTGAATTCAATGCTTGTGAGAAAACTTCCCCAAGATGTTCCTAGAAATTTAGTGAATTCTTCACTTCCTTTGGATTCCAAAAAAAAAATTCTTCAAATTCTATGAATTATAGCATGCTACGTTTATCCAAAAAGAGAAGTCTATTTTTAGGTTAGTATGCTAGATATTTTGATCCATTGGATTTCCCTATTTAAGAATGTCTTTCTCTATTTGACAATCTATGAGTATAGAATTTTTCATCTTTGTATTGATAATTTGTCCTTTTGATGGAGTAAGAATTGTTTTAACTTTATTTGTCATATCTTTGATTCAGAGATTGTCCTCTAGTTTTAATTTCATGTAGTGTGTTTGCTTGCTCATGGCCCCTATATGGAAGTGACTTTCTTATGCATATCTGGCAGTTGTAGGCCATGATTTGGAGTTCTATGCATCAAGTAATTTTGTGGAAGTAAAGTTGAGCTAGCCCCAGCCGTAGACTTTGGTATTTTCATGTTTGATAAGTTGGTTGAATGCTAAAAGGAGAGCTGATTGATCACTAGTTTTGAAACATTGCCCCAGTTTTACTTTCTCACACCTTGGTAGAAATTTTTGTTTTGTAATTTTCTCTTATTTTCTAATATGTTATAATGCATGTTTGTAATAAGGTTACTGAACAATAGTTAATATGGAATGCTTGTTGATATTTAAATTGTTGATGTGTATGCACAAGCAGGCTGATGAGAATGGGTTTGTAAAAAGATCAGCTGTTAGTATGTTGAGTGGAAAACAACTTGCTTCTCCAAACACGGTGAGTTCTATGATAACCTCAATGAACACATTTTATCGTATTTTCTATGTTCTATGGTATTGAATATTAAATCTTACAATTTTTTATTTGTCTAAATGAGATATTGAGCTGCATGTAGTTGTTGTAATCTAAAGAGAAAACTATACAAGTTTATTAGTTTATCTTATTCATGCATAAAAATTTGTTGGAAGCCTTTATGCAAGTTTAGTAGGAACATGGATGAAGTGCAACTTTTGAACGTAATAAAAATTCAACATATCTTCCAAGGATTGTTATAGATCAAATATAATATAAGTTGAATGTCATGCTTTGGATTTATTTTTGGCTACCTTGTGCATCTTTTTTTACGAATCTCCTTATGTGTGAATGGAAACCAACCCTATACCTAGTCAAATCATTTTGTCAAAATGTTAACTTCAAGTTTATAAGCTGAATTGAAATTTTGAACAAAAATTAACTATCATACACAGGTTTTGTATAAAAAATTCTTTTTTCCTAGTTTTTGACCTCACACCTTGGTAGAAATGTATGTTTTGTAATTTTCTCTTGTTTTCTATGTTATAAGGCAGGTTTGTAATAAGGTTACTAAACAATATTTAATATGGAATACTTGTTGATATTTAAATTGTTGATGTGTATGCACAAGAAGGCTTATGAGAATGGGTTTGTAAAAAGATCAGTTGCTAGTATGTTGAGTGGAAAGTAGCTTGCTTCTCCAAACATGGTGAGTTCTATGATGACCTCAGTGAACACATTTTATCGTATTTTCTGTGTTCTATGGTATTGAATATTAAATCTTACAATTTTTTATTTGTCTGAATGGGATATTGATTGAGCTGCATGTAGCTGTTGTAATCTAAAGAGAAAACTATACAAGTTTATTAGTTTATGTTATTCATGCATAAAAATTTGTTGGAAGCCTTTATGCAAGTTTAGTAGGAACATGGATAATGTGTTATTTCTTGGAAGTCTTTATGCAAGTTTATGTTATAATGTGTTATTTTTTTCTTTTTGCAGGAATGTATTGATAAACTCAAAGAAGGAGATAAAGTTAAGGTGTTGGATCCATTAGATGGTGATGTTGTGGGCATTGGGCGGATTCACTCCCTATCTATTGTACATGGAGTCAACTTGAAAGGAACAATCGATGCAAATGTAAACATTTTAAAGGTCACAAGTAACATACCCCTTGTTTATGAAGACAAAATAGATGGAGTTGTTCATCTGAAAGAGAAAGAGGGAACCTTCACACAGTGGCCACTAAAATATTTGCAAAAAATGACATAGTTGAACATATTTATCATGTACTAGTTGCTAGACATCTTGGCTCACTACTTTATGCAGTATTTTGAATATGTTGTTCAGAGATCTTAATTATCATGGTGTATTTGAAAGACTTGGAAACTCTTAGACAACTTTGACATTTTTTATTATATTTACATATATACTCTTAGACATCTTTGACATCTTATAACTTGATATATATTTGCATTAAATTTTTTTATTGTAGATTACCTTTATTTATCATGATGTTGAATCAATCTTTTAATTTTAGTATGTTGTAGCTTGTATGCATATGTAATATTTTTATTTACTTTTATGTTTTAGTTCAATTTTAATATTATGTTAGTTTTGCATCATAAAATTTATGGTATTTAATAAAGTATTTATTTTGTGATTAAATTTACTACCAATTAATGGAAACTAGTAAATAAAATGACTAAATTAATGAATAACTGTATGACTAAATTAACAACTAAATCAATGAGTAAATTAATGACTAAATATATGACTAAATAAATCACTACCATGACTAACTAAATGACCAGTTAATAACAATCAATGACTAAATTAACGACTAAATCAATGACTAAATCAATGACTAAATTAATGACTAAATCAATGACCAAATTAATGACCAAATCAATAAGTACAAATCAATGACTAAATAAATGACTAAAATAGTTTAGTCATAAATTTGGTCCCATTATAAATGACCGGCAATAAACTACTAATGGTCACGTGACCAAAATTAGTCATTTATATGCAATTTTTAGTAGTTTATTTAGTCATATATTGTTGTTTGTGTACTAGTGTGGAAAATGTACTTTGATGCATCATTTACCCAACATGGAACAGGGGTGGGTATTCTTTTTATCACCCCTCAAGGTGATTGCATATTCCCTAAGTCATGCAGGCTATCATTTCCACGTACTAATAATATCATGGAGTATGAAGCCCTAATAATGGGTCTAAGGATAGAGTTCAATGGAAAATACAATAGTTGAATTTCTATGGCAACTCACAGTTGATCAACCAAGTAAATGATGACTACCAAACTAAGTATGATAAGCTTACTAATTATAAGAAGATGGTAGAAAGTCTTAAAGAATTTTTCATAGATATAACTTTTGAGAAGATTACTCATGTAAACAATCGAGCAGCACATGCCTTGGCGACAATAGGATTATTGTTAGATATGTCGCACAATGTCCTTCAATGTGAATTCTTGGTAGAATAACTTCTCGTGCTAACCTTCAAAATCCCAGAATCTAAATTTTTGTGTGCAATCGTTGGTCCTAGTTCCCCATGGTATCATGATATATTTACCTACCTTAGTCAAGGAACCCTCCCATCTGATATTAACTCCAATCTTAAAAAGACCTTTGTTAAAAAGGCATCCCAATTCATGATCCTAGGTGATACCTTATATCATCAAAGCATCAAAGGGACATTACTACGATGTATCAACCAAGAGGAAGCCTTGACTGCCTTAACAGAAGTACATGATGGCATATGTGGTTCCCATTCTAGTGGTATGACTTTAGCTAAGAAATTGTTGAGCACAGGGTATTACTAGCTGACCATGGAAAGAAAAGCCCATCAATACGTGTAGAAGTGCATCTAGTGTCAACATGGATATCTTATTCATTCTCCAGCTTAGGAGTTACAACTAATGGTCACAACTTGGCCTTTCTTGCAATGGGGGCTTGACCTCATAGGGAAAATTACTCCCACCTCATCTAATGGCCATAAATTCATCCTCACAACTACTAAGTACTTTTCCAAGTGGTTTGAATTCATCCCTACGACCTACATAATAGGGAAGAAAATATCCAAGTTTATCCAAAATTACCTAATCTATTGTTATGGTGTTCTGCAAGCCCTTATCTTTGATAACAAAAAACTCTTCAAGAATCAAGATGTGAAAGAGCTATGTCAAAGATTCAACATCCAACATTGGTTCTCTACCCTGTAGTGCCCCCAGGTCAGTGGTCAAGCTAAGGCTACAAACAAGACCATTCTAAAAATTCTAAAGAAAATGGTAAATGAAGTTGGTCATGACTAGCATCTGCAGTTAAATCCATCCCTCTAGGCCTATTGAACCAATATCCATGTACCTACAAGTGCAACCCAGTTCTCCTTGGTCTATGATCAAAATCCATCCTACCTATCGAGGTCTAGCTTCCCTTGCTATGGGTATCAATGCAGAACCTAATCTTTGATGAAAAGTACATAGTGTAGACATTAAATAATGTCCTAATCAATGTCATACACTTAAATCAGATTTTCTAACATCATTTCCTATTTAATCCATCCTCCTTTTGCTTAATTAATTTAATTATCCTAGCTAATTAATTAATTGCATCATTTTCATCTATTTTGCCTAATTGATTAAATTGGGTTAATTCATCTCTTTTCGCACTAACACTTCATCTAATTAAATTAAATAAATCAAAATATTTAATTTAATCTCCTAAGTCATCTTATTTAATTAAATAACCCTAAGTTATTTAATTAAATATCATTTCACCCCCCCCTATTTATTAAATCATCTAATTTAATAAATATCTTTTAATTCTTCTAATCCCCTAATTGCATCAATTAAACCTTGTTTAATTAGCAATTAGACTAAATATTCCTCTAATCAAAAGGGAATATTCTCATGGAATATTCTTTATCCTTTTTGAAAAATTAAAACTTTGTTTTAATTTATAAATTAACCCTTTTTCCTCGCCCTAATGGAATATTCTAAGGAATATTCCCTCTCCTCCAATCAACTCAATTTGCTTCAAAAGCAAGTTAACCTTTCAACCTCTTGAGCAAGTTACCTTTGACCTATGTGAGTAGGTCAAAAGTGTGTTTGTTTGAGGCAAGTGTGAGCCCTTGATTAACTTTCATCATGTATTCTCATTCATTGATGAGAATCCATGATCCGTGCCTCTCATCTCTTTCATCTTGAACTATTGATTAAGTATTTTGGTCTCAACCATCCATTCCTCATTTTCTCTCCTATAAATAGATCACTATTTGGAGACAAATGGATCCATCTTTTATTGCAAACTTATGCTATTAAATTTACTCACATCCATACTCTCAATTTGCACACATTTAGCTTATTTTCAATTTATTTTAGTTCCATAATAGCTTCAATCTTCCATTAATGGCTTCCATGCATCCATCCTAGTTTGTAAATAAATTAGAGTTTTCATCTTTTAGCATCATTTTAGCTTAAATTAGCTTAGCAATTTCATAATTAGATCATTTATAGCATAATATCATGGTAACTTAGCTTGCATCATGTTCATTTTTAGCATAATTTAGGTTTTTCATACACCGAACACAATGGCTTCATCGATTCTCTTCCATAGAATCGATTGAAACAAACTCACTATCACGAGATTAGGAAAGGGTCGTCGGTCCACATCAACTTGACACAAATTCCATAACAAGATAAAGTTTCAATAAATTAGAGTAGATGTTTTCTTTAGAACTTTTATAAATTTAGCATGTTAGGCTTTTTGATAAAATGTTTACTTTCTATTTTGATTGATTCATCTTGTTGAAGATTCAAGTATTGGTGGCTTCATTATGCTTTGATTCTTCATGGATCAAGTGTGATTTGGCCCATACCGGTATTTCGCATCGAAATTTTGGTGCTAGAAGGAGGGAAAATTGATCATTCAACCATATTTTAGCTTGAAATCCATGTTCATGTTGTTTTGCATGTTGCAATGGCACTCAAAACGCAAATAGTGAGGCTATTTGAATAGCGTTTCCATATAGAGATGCTCAAGCAATTTGATATAGTGATGTGTATTTAATTGGCCAATGCTAATTTAAATATAGTGACATGTATTTAAATTTGAAGTATCGTGGATCGAAAATGGAAATGCTCACCTTCACCAAATTCTTTTAAAGTTCAAATCACAATGCACTCATTTACAATGACACCCATCAAAATAGTGATGCAATCATGCTCACTAGCCTTTCTATAGAGTGATGCTCAAATTCACTAGAGCGATACCCAAATTTCAAATTGTGATGCCATCATGTGCAGTGGCGCTCAACCAAGGTAAGAAACTTCACATTTGTTTTTAAAAATGTGACTTAATTTATTTTGATTATCTAATCCTTGATCGATGTCTGACTGTGTTTTCATTGTTAGAATAATACGGTTTTGGAGGTTTTAAGACATGGAGTAAACTTGAAGACCTTCTCTTCTATCTAAACATTTTATAATTGTAACTAGCATTCAATGCTTTGGGGCAATTATAACCCAATTTCATGCTTTTTTGCTTTCATTTTTAGGCAACGCACTAGTTTTCCATTGAGTTTAAAATGAACCCTCAAATCACATCTTTCAATTGGGCTTAAAATTGAACAAGGCAAACTCATCTTTCAATTGGTGCTCTAAAAAGAACTCATCATTTCCAAGAGGCTTAAAATAAACTTGTGCTTTAATTGTCTTGTAATTTTCTTTGCAATTTATGTCCTTTGAATGTGTGTGCACTTCTCTCTTGTTTCACGGTGATCTTGAGAATCAAAATAATTTTAATGACACTGGTTTTCTAAAAAATTACCTCCATCTTTCAATTTGGGTTTAAAATTGAACAACCATGTTAGTGTGAGAAAAGGCATAGTGTGTGTTCTCTCTTTGTGCATATGAACAAATATGATCAAACTACAAATGTACTTACTCATTTATGTTTGCCTTTAGAGGGCCTACCTTGGTGGGAAAAATTACTCACCCCAAGGGAATGACGCAACCAGTAATGAGCATAAGCCAGACTCTTCCAAACCACAATATAAATTTGTGGTTTCTATGAAAATCGTAATCAATGGGAAGCAATACATGATAGCTCTCCCCCAATATCTTTATGATGCATAAATCCCTTGTTCTGAGGGTTGGAATACCTCTCACAAGGATTTTATCATTGCACCCCCTAAACTAGATGCCCTTATTATGAACCTTTGTGTAGTAGCCAAAAATCCCTAATATTTGTTGATGTTAAGAGGTCAGACCTCTGAAGTTGTCCCACATATTAATGGTTCTTAGTAGAGATGAATATTTTGTCATGTGATATTCATGGGAACTCAAAGCTTGGCTGACCCATAGAAGTGTGTCATGGAGGGGAGCCAGTGTGTTCAAGCTTCTAATCATCCACTCTGAATAAGCACAGCTAGATAAATTCAAGTGGGAATACAACAAATATAGCCATTTCTAGCCTAGGTTTGTAATTCTTGTGAGTTGGTTTAACACTTTGTTTGATTTCAAAATGATCCAAAAACAAACATTCACTATCCAAAATTTCAAACACCTTGGCTTCAATATGGACTTCTTGAGTTATCCTTGATATTACTGCTTGTCCTAAGGATTTATCCTTAGCAATTTCTAAATATCTTGAAATTAATCTCAAACCCATATTTACCAAAGAAAGTATAGCCACTTATGGCTTTAATCTCATGATTTTCATGAAATGGACATTGTGAAAGTTATGATGTTTTTGGCATAAACATCTAATTTGAAAACATAATCAAAGACAAGTGTTTGTGGGAAAATCAATTCATTTAAGAAAAGATAAATTGAAAAATGAACCCCACATGACTATTTGGAGATGGATTGCTCCAATTGAAAAAATTAATCTTCTAGGTGCTATAATTCATGCAAACTTTGATCTCATAAATGGTGAACAAACATATATCATTAGCAGTCTGAGAACCTTCACTTGTGAAAACAAGGAGACAAACACACAATGGAGAAACGTAGCAACCATTCTAGATGAAGAAAAGGAACATGCAGATATTAAGGCTGGAAGGCCCCTATTACCACCACCCACGTGGCAATAAATATCTTCATTTCTTCCATACACTTAAATTTTTTCCCTATGATCTCACAAAAAGTCAAGATTCCTAAGTCAAAGTCTATTGGTCCTCATTTTAGACTTAAGCATCTCACTCCAAAAGCCCTTAAGAAAAACCTTTGAGTACCTCACAAAAATAGAAACAAATTGGTAGAATTTTTTTATATAAATGCTTCAAGGTATAGTCTAGAATTGTTTGCATTCTTTTGGAGTCAAAATATTGGTCTTTTTCATGATACTAAACTCCTCTAGATGATTCATAAAACAATTAAACTTTGCAGAGGAAAATCACCAACATTCCCCTTCAGATGTAGGAATTGTTGAACAAAGTATAGTCAAAAGTGGGAATCCATATTTTACCGCAACCATTACACTTTATAGAGAAACTTCTATGCCCGAGCTAGGAGAGCCCAAACAGTTTGATCATTTCCATCCATCCTCTCATTTTCTAGGATTTGAACATTTTAGAGGTATAGCATCATTCTCACTACCTTGGTCTTTTCAAAACAAAAGGTTCACTTTATGTCAACATTGGATCAAACATTTCACTCACCCCTTCACCAAATTTCATCCTTCACCTCATCTATCTTTGAAAATTTTCAAATACACTGAACACCATGTTTTCATCGATTCTCTTCCATAGAATTGACTGAAACAAGATCACTATCACAGGATTGGAAAAGGGTCATCGGTCCACATCAACATGTCAAAAATTCTACAACAAGATAAAGTTTCAATAGATTAGAGTAGATGTTTTCTTTAAAGCTTTCATAAATTTAGCATGTTAGATTTTTTGATAAAATGTTTACTTTATATTTTTATTGATTGATCTTGTTGAAGATTCGAGTATTGGTGGGACTTAAACATCAAAACAACTTTCTACCTTAGCTACTTTGTATGTGAAATGTATCCTTTTCCATGCACTTAGTTAAGATAGTTATCATCTTTGAACTAGTTTGTCTTGAAGGTAACAAGTCTACCCTAAAGATTTCTAAGTTCATTAGCATCCTTTATTCCACCATCATAACATCAAACTCAAGTCAAAAGTGTCCTCCCAAAATTCTTGCAAATATCACTTCCCACATCACCCATATTTCCATCCCACATTATCATCATTTCTCCCAAAAGACTTAGAGTGTCCCTTTTACCTAGGTTTGAGTCAACTAGAGAGTTCAAATCTTACAAAACTCAACACAACTCTCCCATAGCTGACACCAAATTTATGGTAAAGATGAGATCACAACACAAGAGAATCATGGAAAAAGAAAAAGTTACATTTACCTCAAGTGATCCAAATCCTTTAGAATTTTATCCTAGAAGTCAAGTTACACCATCACAACAACCATCATCTCCTTCAGGACCATACGAAATCGAAGACATCACAAAAAACCCATTTGAGCTCACTAGAGAAGAACATTTTGAAAGTGTAGCTCCTATTTCCCCAAAATTTGTAGCACAAATTTTAACACAGGATTTCATAACTCCATCGCAAGGGCTAAGTCAAACATACATGCCTAGCCTTGCAACCAGCCTTGCTAAATATTTTGGTCACACCTTACCATTTGAAAGTAATACACTTGTGGGTACTCTTGAAACTAATCCTTCACCTCCCACCACCGTTTGGACACTTATCTTTGGTGCTTCTCCTATTCCCGAAGATCTAAAACATCTACACACTCCAATTGAACTTCACTATTCCACCATCACTTCAACATTTCGGGGAAACCCTTCTTCATCCACACCCATAAGTACTACAAGTATTCCTACCATCACGCAAACTAGTACAGACCAAAAATCTCAAAATAGCACACTAGGACATGTCAATACCATATCACATAATAAACCCTCAATGCAAATAGGGACATCTTTATCCAAACCTCTGGTGGGTTCATCCATTCTATCTACCATTATAACATCATCCCCTATCAATCCACCTCAAAGAAATCCCTTGGTTACAAATTCTATCAATCATGGGAGTACCTTGCTCACAAACCCTTTGTTTACATCTCTTACACAAGGAAATCCTCAAAACATAGGACAAGGGAATATTTTCAATCAGTGGAATCAAGGTCCTTGTCTATCATTTCCATTACAAAATTTAATGATATCATCTTTTCCAATAGCTCCCTTTTCTATGCCAAATCAACCAGTGCCTCAAACATGCATTCCTCCACCTCATTCTACCATATTAGAAGGAATGATAAACCAAGGGAATCCTCCACCTTTCACCAAAAATATATTATCCACTCAAAACATCAATATTCATATTTCTTCATAGATGTCTCAACAACCACCCGATCCCACATTGCAAGCACATTCCCTAGCTCTACAACAAGCACAACAAACTTACAAACAAGCCGTATAATAATAGTAAGAAAATTTAGCACAACAACAACAACAAGCACAACAAGTAGCCATAGCACAACAACAACATCAAGCTCAACAAGAAGCCCTAGCACAACAACAACATCAAGCTCAATAAATAGCCTTAGCACAACAACAACAACAAGCAGCCACTTCCCAGCAAGCTTAACAAGCAGGTTTAGCAACACAACAAGTCGTGCAACAACAACAAGCAAAAAAAGAAACCTTATTAGCGCAACAACAATAGTAGGCCCAACAAAAAGATCAATAGAAAGCCTTACTAGCTCAATTATATGCCCAACAACAGCAACAAGGATCCTATTTTCCTCATATGAACATCATCAATCCAAACACATCAGGAACATATTCATCACTTTCACAGAATATCACACTACCATACACCCATATAACTCATCTGTCATTCTACCATATGTTCCTCCACCCAATCCACAAGATGATCGTGCATCACAATTGAAAGCACTCTCACAAGAAATGTAGGACCTTCGTATGGGCAAGACAAAGAAACCTTATACATAGAACTTATGTCCTTACCCATTTGATCGAAACATAGTAATGGTACCATTCCCTCCTCGTTTTGAAATCCCCAACTTTGACAAATACAGAGGGAGAGGAAGTATTGTTTACCATATCAAAGAATTCAACATCATGTGCATGGAAGTGGCTTACAATGATTCATATCTAATGCACCTCTTCTCTCTAAGTTTAACAGGTATTGCTATGGATTGGTTCTCTCGTTTTCCTCCTGGTATCAAAACTTTTCAAGAAATCACTAACAAATTCATCAATCACTTCTCCTTCAATCATGACATGGACATTAGTCTAGAAGAGTTGTATACTCTCAAACAAAATTTAGGGGAAACCTTTGCAAATTTTTTACAACAATGGAGACAAAAGGCTAGTAAAAGAAAGTGGACACTTCCTAATGAACAAGTGGGAATCATCATAGCCAACCTTGATTCAAATCTATTAGTCCACATGAAAATGTAATGCATCACATCATATGATGAGCTTGTTCCAAGAGCCCTTAACATTGAAAGAGCCTTGATCTCATAAGGAAACACTCAAGAATACAAAGAAAACCATCTTTCAACCAGTTTGAATGAAAAACCTCATGTATGGGCTAAGAACAAAAACATAACAAATGACAGTATAGTAGATGTTAAGGTTATACTAAGTGCTCCTAGACCCAACAACAATCAAGTTGCTAACATCAAACCAAACGTGCAACAAGTGGTACCACCTCAGAAAAATAACATCAATAACACCAACATGCAAACAAGGAAAATCGATAATAGGAATAACTATCCCAAATGCAAGTACACACAGTTATTAGAACCTATCGAGACAAACATGAAGAAAATGGTAGAGTCAAACTTGATAACACTTCCTAACTTTGAAAACTACCAAGAACCACAAGAAAATCCATCTTGGTACAATGAGTGTGATCTCTGTGACTTTCATAAAACAACAAATTGCATGAAACTTAAGAACATCATCCAAGATATCATAGAGAATGATGCTATATCTATTGAGGTACTAGTTGGAAACTAGGATCTCAAGATATACAAGACCCCTATGCCCGATCATAATCAAGCAAACAACAATGGCAAAGCTAAGGACTACACCAATGTATAACATACCTATTCCAATGTAGTTGCCTCCTTTGATAGTGTTATCATTGTTGTCACTATCATGGGAGCTAGTACAAAATGTGGAGTCACCACACGTAGTAAAATAACCATTCAAGGAGTTGTCCCAACTCAATCTAGGACATAGCCTACTTTTCCCACATCTAATCCTACCAAGTACAATATTGTAGATCAGCTTAAACAAACCCCCCCTCAAATATCAATTTTGGAACTTCTAAAATTATCTCCTACACATAGAGAAATACTGGAAAAATCCTTGTCTGAGTCATTTGTTCCTAAGAACATTGATACCGATCAGTTTCAAGCTATGGTAGGGCATATCGCCATCCATCTTCTCACCTTCTCTTCAAATAGGATTTACCATCTCATATCTGTGATTTACACCTTGAGTTTGTCATCCATAAAAACAAGGTCAAAAGAGTCTTAGTAGATGGAGGTGCTGGTCTAAACATTTGTACCCTACAATTGATCAAGCATCTAGACTATTGAGAAGATACTATTGAGAAGACAAAGAGTACCACCATCAGAGAATACAATGACCAAGAATGGGTATCACAAGGAATCATAGCACTCCCTATCCAAGTTGGACCTATTATTGTAGAAACTACATGCCAAGTACTTGATCTTGATCTTCACTATAACATACTACTTGGTTGATTGCGGATCCATGCTTTAAAATTCATAGCCTCAACCTATCATCAGTGTGTAAAGGTTTTTTAAGGGTTAAGAAATCACTATCCATGGAGATCCTAACCCTTTCTACTACTACAAGAGCCTTGAAGCCAAGTTTTATAAGATCCCACAAATACCCAAAAATGATGAAGGACCTACACCATCAAGCTCATTTGTTGACCCATCATCAGAAGTACCAATTGTGAAAAGCATACCCGATGTCAAAGTAGTAATCCAACATGATGGTTTTGGAAGCTACAAAATATTGAAAGACACTTTTGTCTTAGTAGAGTTACCTATTTCTCCTCAAACTCATAGGAAACCAACATCTAGCACCAAAGAACCAAAAATGATCAAGATGGTAGATACTACCTTCACCAAGTGGGGAGACCTAAATCAAGAAGACATCAATGAGCAAGATATCTCTAAAATCATCTATCAAGATGAAAGACTAGTTCCTGTTCTTCCCATGGAAGATAACAACAAAGGTCTATAGCTAATGCAGAGCATGGGGTATAAAAAGAATGAGAAGTTAGGAGAGAATGACAATGGTTTACTAGAACCCATCGTTCCTGAGAAATGACTAAAGAATCTTGGATTAGATTGTACTACTAGTAAGGTCACACTTATTGGAAAAGGTATTGCTACTAAAGGATTTGAGGCTTCCTCTCAGTTACCTACATCATGTGATACTAACTTAGATGAATTCCCTCTTGATGTTGTTGACCTATTTGTGAACAACACCCTCTTCATGATATCCATAGCATCCTTTGTCTCAAACAACCAACCAACTAAAATACGCCTAGTATACCTGCAACTCATTGACATGGACCAAAAAGGGCCACCAGTTCTAGATTTATTTGAAAACAATTAAGCGATCTCAAAATTCATGGGACTTCAAGACAACTTATCATGTGCAGATCACAAAGAAGGCTTTGACATGAGCTCGATACAGGGGCATACTATGGGGAGACAATTGAATCCTTTAGTCACAAAATAAATGAAATGCAATTAACTTGTAGACCCTTGAGTGAAAACCACCTAGTGGTACTCTTTAGTCCCAAAATAGTAAAAATAAAGGATGCATCCAATGGTGAAAACCTCCCTGAGGCACCCAAGGATGAGGGATTCAATTTCCCCCTTAGTGCAATGCATCTAGAGAAGTCAACAGTACTAGAAGAAAAGGCTACACCAGTTAATGTGGGAATATAAGAAGAACCGAAGATCACCTTCTATGTTGAATATTTGTTAGATAGAGAATATAAGAACCTTGCAACATTCATCAAAGAAAGAAGAGCTAAATTTGCATGTTCATACATAGATATGCTAGGCCTTGATCCAAAAGTGGTTGTACATCACTTAGTAATTTATCCCAATGCCAAACTAGTCAAGCAAAAATTAACAAGGAAGATGTATCCTCAGATAGCACTCTTGGTTAAACTGGAACTAGAAAAGCTTCTTGACGTTGGATTCATTCAACTGATAGATTATCCTGAGTGGGTTTAAAAATTGGTACTAGTCTCAAAACCCACTGGGGGCATCAAAATATGCACTGATTTTAGAGATTTGAACAAGGCATGTCTGAAGGATGACTTCCCTCTTCCCAACATTGATCTTATTGTGGATTTAACAGTTGGGCATGAAATGTTGTCACTCATGGATGGATTTTTAGGCTACAACCAAATCATAATCACCAAAGAATATCAACATAAAACTACCTTTACTTTTCTATGGGGAACCTATTGTTGGAACATGATGCCATTTGGGTTGAAGAATGCAGGAGCTACCTATCAAAGAGAAATGACCCTTATCTTTCATGACATGATCCACAAAATAATTGAAGATTATGTGGATGATATTTTTCAAAAATCAAAGAAGAGAAGTGAGCACATAAAAGTCTTAGGACCTATCTTTGACAGACTTGAAGAATACAAGGTATGACTGAATCCAAAAAAGTGTTTGTTCGAGGTCACATCAAGGAAACTTCTTGGCTTCATCGTTGCACAAAGAGGGATAGAAATTGATCCAGCAAAGGTAAAATCCATCCTAGGCATGGAACCACCACAAACATTAAAATAAATGAGAGAATTTCAAGGAAGGTTGTAATCCATCAGAAGGTTCATAGCTCAGCTATCGGATAAGACTTGCCCCTTATTGCATCTTCTCCATAAAGGGATAACTTACAAATGGTATGAAAAATGTGATAAAGTTTCCAATAGATCAAGGATTATCTACTAACACCTCCAGTGCTCATGTCGATACCAAAAAATCCATTGATCCTATACATCTTAGTAACACTAGCAGCTCTAGGATCTATTTTAGCACAACATGATGAAAATAGAAAGGAAAGAGTCATATACTAAATTAGCAGAACCTTGGTAGGCTATGAGATGAACTATACACCCATTGAGAAAGCATGCCTAGTGGTAGTTTTCACTTCACAAAATTTTAGGCATTACATGTTGTCACCCCAAATCAAGATCATTGCAAAGATTTATCCATTAAAATATCTATTATGTAAAGCAACCCTCACATAGCAAATGGCTAAATGGGTAATTATCTTGATGGAGTTTGACATGAGTATGTGGAGTGCAAAGTAATCAAAGGATGATTGATCATGGACCAGCTAATAGAAGCACCTATCTATGATGAGAACCCTTTAATATCTAAGTTCCCTAATGAATCAGTTTTCCTTATTAATCTCATAGCTTAGTGGAAGTTGTACTTTGATGGATCGTTCACCCAACATGGATCAGGAGTCAGCATTTTTTTCATCACCCCCCAAGGTGATTGCATCCCAAAGTCACATAGGCTACAATTCCCATGTACCAATAACATTGTTGAGTATCAAACCTTGATCATATGTCTCATGATAGTAGTTTAGTGGTAGATACCAGAAATG
>VDFB02008876.1:0-22357 GCA_007258455.2 Sequoia sempervirens | reverse complement strand
CTCTATCGCATTCCTGGCACCCATGCTTACTCATGCAGAACCAAATACCTCTCGTGAAGACAAGATAGATGATCTTTCCATTCCAGGCCTTCCCGTCTCATCCCAAGTCTACAACAAGCCCTTGGGTCCATGAGCGAGGCATACTTAATCTTATTTAATGTTTGATGCATCCTAAACTTCTAAAAGTTTAATTTAGTTATCACTGAATTAACCAACTTGCAAAGGGTTATCCTGGCACCACTTTGTGCGCCGGCGCCCATTGCAAGCCACTCTCCTAAGACAACTCACATGGTTAAAACCACAATAAGTAACAAGATAACACGACCTCTCCAATCCAAGGAGGTAACAATTCAAGAACTCACTCCAACACGGAAAACCACAAGGTTAAGACTCTCTCCAACACTGAAGGAAACAAGGTCAAAACCCTCTCCAAACACTGGAGGTAAACAAGGTCACATAATCCACTCCATACACTAGAGGAAAAAACAAAATACAAAATACCACTCCGTCCAAAGGAGGTATAAACACATGACCCTCTCCTATTCCCAAGGAGGCACAAATTGAACCTCTACACAAAACATCCCACTCTAAAGAACTTCTCTGGAAGACTTACATAGACCCGACCCCATATGCCCGACAAGGAAAAATAAAAGGACCATGGTATAAAAGCATACCAGGCAATTCAATGTCTATTGTTAGGGTTTCCTAAACCCAGTCAATCACAGTTTTTCAATCTTGCATTTACTCAATCAAATACATCAAATTCACTTTTCAACATTGAAGTATTTACAACCCAATCATTTACTCTAAAATTTACAAGTAACTTATCTAATCAAAGCATTCAAATAAATACCATCATTCGACTAAAATAAGAATGACTAAAATATTCAATCATTTCACTAGTATCACAATCATATACTATAAATGAAACCATTCGTTTATCAAAGCACTTAGATTAAATAATAAGTCAATCAATTACGTCACACAAGAATTAAATAAATAATGGACCTTATCTGCACAACTCAATAGTAACTCAAAGCATGTTGACAACTCAAAGGATTCAAACCAATAGTATATTTCGTTTTCCCAATTACATTGATTAATAAAATCAACCTTTGAAAATGAAAGCACTTGATCATTTAAAATCTACCTTTTTTAAAATAAAATCTTGCCTATTGAGATTCAACATTCGAAATAATTCATTTGAATATAAAAATCTTCCTTTGCTCCTAATACGTAACCAAAAGTCATCTTAGGATAATCTATCTTTAAATCTATCCTTTTAACTTCATTTGTCTCAATTCCCACAATAACCAAAATCAAATCATAATTAAGTCAAACATTTGATAAGTAAAGACTTCTGACTAAAATAATCATGCATTAACTCTAAGTTCCACCATTATGTTCCATAATCAAACAATTTAATTATTAAAATATCTGAGTAAAATAAATCTTCCATTATCTCTTAGTTTCACAATTAAATTCCATATTCAAACGATTTTAATAAATAAGGTCATTTGATTGAATTACGTCAATCATTAACTCTCCATTTAACAATTATCTTCAAAATCGGGGTATTTTAATCAAGTCACTTAATCTATATTTCAGCACAAGATAAATAAATTAATCAAAATCCAACTCAATATTTCAATTAAAACATTGATCATTCGTTAATTACATTTCCTCTTAATCCATGCGATAATCATTTTAGATTAAGTCCTATTTAATAATTTAAACCCCATCAATTAAAATATAACTAATAATTTCATATATTTTAATTAATCATATTTTATCCCTCATTAATTACATAAACAAAATGTCCTTAATATACCTTTAATAATAGCTTAAAATAACTTCTTTTGAAATTTACGACTATTTATTAAAATACCAATTTCCTTCTTTTATAATAACCACGTAATCATTTGAATTTCCAATTTACTATTTAACATTATTTTAATATGCTAAATAAAATATCATTTTATTTGCGTATAAATCAATTATTTAAAAGTAAATTTAAACTTCCCATTTAAATTCCATTTTTACCACTTAAAGCGAAAAAATGAAAACATTAAATATAATATACACTTTATATATGTCATATATTTTAAAATCCCATTAATTAATATATATTCATTAAATATATATTAATATTTATATTTAACAAAAAAAATTAATAAATATAATATAATATAATTAATATATATATATATATATATATTATAATAAATATAAACATATATATATATATTATAATAAATATATAACATATATATATAATTAAAATTAATATATATATATATTATAAATATATATATATTATATATATTATAATAAATATATAATATAAAATAAACTTTTAATAAAAAATTAATAAAAATTAATAAAACAAACTTATATTTTAAAAAAGTGAATCTATGGTTAGTCAATAAAATTAAAAATTAAAATTTTATATTTATTTTGTTTTAATTCAAACAATTTCATTTTTAAAAAAAAACGAAAAAAAGAAAAAATGCAACCCCTGTTCTGGTAAAAACCAGAATGCTCACCCAACAATAATTCATCATTTTTTTAATTTTAAAACAAATCTTTTAAGGAAAATTTCCAGCCCACAAATTTTATATGCAAAGTAAATATCATTTCACAATTCAATCTGGGCAAATTTTTCTTAAGGTGAAGGTTAAAAGAAAAGATTTTGAACACAATAGCATGGTAAAAATTCTGGGTTTTCTCCAAAAAGACAAATACATTTAATTTTTTTCCTCTAAATCTTCTATTGCTAATTTAAAATCTAATTTCCATGGATTTTGTTGGATTTTCAAACAATATGATAAAGATTTCAAACAGCAAGATGAGAATTTGATCTAATTTAAAAAAAAACAAAGCAAGAAGAAAAGAACCTGATTTTTATTCAAAATAGGGTTTTATTCAATTTGGTCAAAGCAAACCCTAAAATTCCCACTATCTAAATTTTTTTTTTAAATTCATTTTAAAACTATTCCATTTTTAAATTCACAAAAATACTTTTAATTTCAATTACAATTTCATGTAAATACATAATTGCATTTAAATCAAAACTTTATTATGATTTCCACTACCTTTATAATTTAAATCAAATATTCAATAAAGACAATATAATTCCTTTATTCAAATTTATTCATTAATAAACAAATCAATTGATAACTCAATCTAATTAATTAAATAAATCAATTCCATAGTAACTAAAGAGTTATTTAATTAATTTAAATCCAATTAACAAACGAGATAAATTGCATTTAATTATCGAAACTAAATAGATTGAATCATCTTTTAGACTATATCCACTATTAATCTAATTAATTAATAAACTAAATCTAGTTTATTAATTAATCAAATCAATCAATAACCCAATCATTATTTTATTAATTTAATCAAATAAATCAATAAAATAAATCGCATTTCAGCATTGCAACTAAACACATTTAATCATCAATTAAACTACGCAAGTCATTTTTAATAAGTTTTAAACTTGAAGTTAAATAAACACTCAAGGGGAAACTGACCAAGTTAAAACAACTGACCCCGACGACAACCTGATAACACGCTATGACTAGGGTGACGACTCGGCTCGGAAAACCTAGCTACTATCTCCCAATCAATTACCGTTGGTAAATGGACACGCTCAAACCTGTGAAGCCAGGTGGAGTCGATGTCGTGTACCTGCAACCTGCAACAAAGAACATGTCGAACATGCAAAATATATATGTATATTATAATCAAACACACCGTGAAGAGGGAATCTCAGGATTGTAGGGCGCTCGCAAGCGAGTGATACAATCCATCCCCTTCACCAATACAGTATCTCTAACTGACGCATCTAACATCAATGATATGATAAATAGCATAAAACATCATTTAATCAGATATCTCCTAAGTTATTCTAAATCGTGCCATAAGGATAACATCAGAATAAAAGAACCTCACATCAACATATAACTTCCACATCATTTAATCAATCACGATCACAAGTAATCAAGTTACAAAGTCAAAGCATGTTCAGACACAATCGTCACCTTATAATATAACATGCACATCACTAAATAGTTCATGATTAAATAATCACTAAGTTCACAGTCACATCATAAGCATAATCAAACATTACCAAGAAAACATTGCCGATCCAAATGTCCAAAATGGAGGGGTGTTACAATATTGCTATGTGTTTCATATCTCATGAAATCTTAGATTTTTGCACTAGGTATGCAATTGAGTTGATTCACTCATCCCCTTAACATATCCAAGCTAATGGATAAAGAGATTCCAACAATAAAAGACTCATTAAAATATTAAAAGAACATTAGCTATGAATAGAAAAATATGGGAATATAAAGTGAAACATGCACTATGGGATGATAGATTAACTTAGGAAACAACTATTGGAAAGATCCCATTTAAATTAATGTATGGATTGGAAGATAAGATACCAATTAACTTGGAGCTACTCATGTACAAGATATTACATGATATTAAACCAAAAGGAAATGGTGAAATTTCTTAAAGGGTATTGGAGCTAATAGAATTGGATGAAGATAGGAAGAATGCATGCATAGTAATGTCTTTGAACACACAAGAAAAAATAGATTATCTATTTGATAAGATAACACTTCAAATAATTTTTCATGTTGGTGATATGGTCCTCATGTGGAATGTCAGAGTAGAGAATAAAGGAAAATATGGGAATTTTGACCCCTAGTGGCTTGGGGCTTATCAAATTACATAAAAGTATGGTCATAATATGTACCACCTATTTTATTTAATAGGAGATTTAATGGAGCTTCTAGTTCATGGGAAATATATTAAGCATTAATTCTCACAAATAATGATGTTCTACCTTGTGTATAGTATATTTTGTGTGTGTGTGTGGTGTGTGTTTGTCCTTGTGTAATTATGATCCTTGTTGGTCATGATAAAGGGTAATTGTCATAGTCCCTTTGTTTCCATTTTTATGGTTTTCTCCCAAAGATATGAATTCTTATCATGCTTACAAGAGACACACATCTCCAACTAGAGAAAATGTTAGGACTTAATTAATATTAAAATGTAAAAAATTACTGAGTCCCACCCCCTTGTGCATTAGGCCTTATTTCATCCATCACATATAACCAGTTTGAGAAATCTTTAAGTGGATACCCTTTATTCAAAATTAACTAATTAATATTCCTCTTCATCCCTTATATTTTCAACCTATGTTGGAGCTTGAAAAATTAATAAAGTTCTATGTGTAGGAAGATTTTGGTTATTTTCCTCAAATTCTATAAATTTGTAGAGTTTCTATGGACTACCAAACATCATCAACTCATCCATTTAAATTGTCTTAACCACTAGTCCCACATAGACTCTTTTCTACATCTATTGGGCCCTTTAATTCCTTCATTTTCATTTTTTTCCTCCCTTTTAGGTTTATGCTGGAAAGTTCCAAACATGTGTCTCCACTCCTGACCCCCCATATTATTTAGCACCATATCGGTATATTTCTCATTTCCTTGATTCATTTTCTATTTTCTTTGTGAATTCATATGTTTTTATGCTCATCCAAACTTTCCTTCCTTGTACCTATGTCTCGACCTCCCTTCATGTACACCCAAAATATTCCATTCCTTCTATTTTATGTACTTGTGGAGTTTTAATGTATTTATTCTATTTCCCTTCCATATCCTCCATTTCCCTTATCTAGTCCTACACGTTTTTCTTTCATTATTTTAAACCCCTCTTGTATAATTATTTTCTACCTTCATATATCTAAAGCTCTAGCTCCTTAATCTTTTCTCACATTTTCTTTTATTCCCCTTTTGAATAATTTTTTTACACTTCAATAATTCCTCCAATTCTTCCCCCATTCCCCTTCATTGATTTTATATCATTTTCCCACATATTTTCCTATTGTATATTTCATTCCTTCCATCCCTTTTCCCTCCAATTTTGCATCCTTTCTCCATTTTTTTCCTAAATCATCAAATCGCTCATTTTCATTTTCAAAGTTTTATGGGCTTCAAGCCATTCCAAGGTCCTATCCTAACCTTTAGTATTGGCATAAGTAACACATCTACAATTCTCACCTCCTATCCTATATCAAATCCCCATGTTTCATGTTGTTAATGTCAACCACTCCTATATTTTCCTAAGATTACATTAATGACATGATTTGACTCCTACAACTACTCTAGAAGGTTTTTATCACCCAAAAAAATAAAGTCCATTCCAAGGGAAACAAATTTATTATAATATTAATGGTGGATGATGAGGGTTACCATGTTACTATTAATATGATGATTAAGTTCCAAATGTATATATGTTCTTCACACAAGATCTAGGATTGTTGTTTAATGGATTTCATGGGATTTTATCTTGTCTTTCATGCTACAATTGTGATATCTAATTCTTAGTTTAATTCTTGCAAATTATATAGTGATCTAACAAAGTGATATATGTACCAATCTATTTTCTAGAACAATGCTTGAACAATTCTACATTTGCATACAATTGTAAGTACCAAGGATTGTCTAGGATTTCAACTCTTACAAGTCTAGTCTCCTACATAGTAGCACATAAACTATAAAGAGGTATTAATTTTCAACTAATGTATATAACTAAATATCTTCTTTCCCATTTGTAGATCTTCAAGGAAACTTCTATTTGATGAATTGTGACAAAATTCTAGCATAAGGTTTCCTCTTGCCATCTTTTCTTGTGTGATTGTAATAAAGATTTGATAAATATCATAGAATTCTAAGTCATTACAAGAAGCATTGTTTATAATGGTGTCTTATTATTGTATATGGATTTCTATAGTTTAGAGAGGGTTATTAAGGATGTTCAATTATTTGATACCATATATTTATTTTTACTTCAATATGTTATTTCTCCTAGTAAAATACAACTATCTAACCTAGTGATTAAGGCATTGGCATTGAAAATCTATGATCCACAATAAACTTAAAATAAAAATAAAAAATTAATAGTCTAGTTTAGGAGTAATTATGTAACTTGTATGCATATCATGATTTTACAACCCATTTAGGGAATCATCTATAGTGAACCATAGCAATTATCATCCTAAGGAATAATCTTTTGTATGCCTACATTTTGTAGTTGTGCCATGATTTTCTTATCAACTTATAAAGAGGTTTTATGTACAATAGGTTGCCTTTAGTCTAATGAAATTTTTTGGGGAAAAGAATATAATGGATACTACTCCATCATTTTAAGTTTATTTATTTTTAATTGTAACTAGTCCTATTAACATGAACATGTATAGGGTTACAAGTGAACTTGAAAATCATGGATATAATCTAACTCAACATTTTGGTTCAGCTCGCTCTTCAATAAGATGTAATTTTTTTTTTATGATCATCACTATTTAGTCTTCATTTTTTTTGGCTACGTGCATGTTAAATTGCATGAAGATGTAGGGTGGTAGCAATTATTAAGTGACTATATTGATATACCTTGTTATCAGGTTGATAATCAATAAAATAAATCCCATGTTGAACAACTTTGACTTATTTTATATATATCCTTTGCACTACAATAGAACATGCATGGTAAACATGAACCTAAGGTAAGACGTGAACATGTACAACATTTTTGTTCTCAAGGTTTGTACAATATATATTTAATTTTTATAATGTAATGTGCACATGTGAACACAATGTATAATATAATTTTAAATTCAAACTCACATGTGGGAAATAACATTCCACCACTTGTTTCAGGTTGTGTTAGCTTATTCCTCTCTTTTGTGCAACACAATAAATAATAGCTAACACCTTTTATGTTTCCAAGCTCTGCTATGACTGCAAAAACATCTCCTGTACACCAAATTTACACAAAAAAATCTAAAAAAATTAGAAATGTCTCTAGACTTTAAATATCATTAACTATATATATATAATATTTAAATTATTGAAAACTTGTGCATGTACCTTTCCTAACCAATCCTAAAATATGGTCATAATCAATTGAAATCAAATGAATGTCTTCAAATCTTTCTTCCTCATTTTCATTGTATGTTTTTGAAACAACTAGTGGCACTGTATCCTATTTACCAACATATCCAAGTCCTTGGTTGTTGCATGCATGATCAGAGTTCCTTGCAATGCACTCAGTGCAAAAACAAGAGTAATCCCTTGTGTATAATATACATCCATGGACACTATCTGAACTCATAACACAATGCAAGGATCTTGTTTTGTCCACCCTCTTACATCCATGCATTGATCTTCTATCCACACCTAGATATATGTACAACAATAAACATATGTGAACAAATATACATTATATATATATATATATATATATATATAAATTTTAAATTTAAATAAATTCAAATTTTTGAAAATTTAATTTATACATACCTAATATCTCCCAAAACACTGTGGAGTCTTGTGTCGGTTTGTTCTCGAAGATGTGTCGACCACATTTGATGCAAAGTGTTTCTTTCACCATTCAACAACACCATGTGCATTGTCTATATGATCTTCTGAATAACTCATTTGTGCTTTCTTAAAGCTCATTTGATGCAAGCTCCTGCTCCATCATGCTCACCCTTTCCATGCCCACTCTCAAAAAACTCCAAACATGTGGTATTTGTATATTTTATGATATCTACAAAGTGCATAGAATGCAGTCATTGAAGATTTTGAAATATGCTGTACATCCATCTGACCATACAAAATTATTTTCAAATTTTACACCCCTGCTTCTCAAATTCTCAAAAATATTGTAAAGCAATGTTGGAAAAAAAGTGTGTCGTGCTCTTTATCATCACTAATATAAAAGTGATATTCTTTCTTAATGGATTGTTCTTCATCTATACTCTCAACACCATCCGATTCTGATTGTGCATGTCGATAACACACATGAACCATAATAGTGATCTGCTTTGAAAAGTAATACTCTGATTGAATCTCCTTTTGATGTACAAAGGAGTAATTTTTTGCAAAGTCAACTATTGATAGAATTGTTCCATGTGGGAAAGTATCTCTCAATGTTTGGAATTGTTGTGCTTGCCACTTAGAAAAAAAGGAATACTGTATGTATGGTCGTATCAATTTTCAAAAATCTTCCATAAATTTTACAATAGAATCTCCTTTCTACATAGTTCAACCTTGTGATTATTTCCCAAATTTGTTTGAAACTTTTACATACTTGTACCTGTGTGAGTAAAATATGTGAATAAGTAATAAACCACAATAATCAATGAAACATTACATTAGAAAATTCAAATAACAATCTAATCAAATTAAAATAAATAAACTCTAAAAATAGTACTTACCTTTTGCAATTTATTGTCTTTGTTAGGTTAGTATCCTCATTTCTTGAAGGAAATTTAGCCAAATTTCCACATGTTTCACAAATTCCTTTTATACAGTTTATTTGAGGTCCATTTTCATGATCACATAACATAGCCTTTATGAATAAACTTTCCTATTCAGGAGGTGCATTTTGAAAACCACAACTTTCTTCTCTCATCTTTCGAAACACCTGATAGCAGAGATCAAATTCAATATGATAATGACATCAAAAAACTTGTTTATCTTCACATAATATGGCTTTAACCTTTCAAACATTGTCTGCCCAATCTTTATATGAGGATATATATTACAAAATTTTATATACATCTCAAGTTGTGTTATGTCTAGACAATGTTTGATATGATTTTCATAAATACCAGGCCCAATCCTATGTCTCATAACATCTATAGTATTTGATGATGGACGAGTTTTATCATGCCAAAAAATTGAGATCAAGTTCCTAACAACATCTTCAATTCTATCATAATGGAGAGCTCTACACATAATTGCCCAATTGCCTTTTGAACTCTCATCCAAAAGCTTTCTCTTTTTCTCATATTTTATTAGTGTGGTTCTACTATAACCAATTTCAGTCGAAAGTGCATACATTTTTCTTTTTCTTGCTATATCTTGATTTATAACAGATTTTAACATGACCCTTCTTGTAGTGGCTTTATCCACTAATCAAAATCCTTTCACAATGGAATCTAAACCCTTTTTAACATTTTGAACAATATCCTTTTGTAACGCCATGTGTTTCTTCTTATTTGATGTCGAATGTACACCCAACAATTGGAATGACTCTTTCAGCTCATTACGAAGAAGTAAATGTGATAACAATAGAGTTTTTTCAAGTGTTTCAAGATGATTGAAATGATCATTGATTATTCCATTTATAGATTTAGTCATTGACCTCTTTCTCTTATTTGTAGGTTGGTCGGCATAACATTTCAGTTTCTCCATATCCATTTCAAGTAAATGATCTAAATTTCTATAAGAAATTTGTTTCCTCACCTTTTCAACCAGTTTTATATTCGCATCCATACTAGTAGAAGGAAGTGATCCTAACCCCTCTCCAACATGCATTGTTTGAACTTAGGCCTCCTCCCTATCTTCAAGGTCCATGTGTTCTTTAGTGGATTCATTTAATCTATGATCTAAATTTGGCTCAACTTCAGCATGAGAACTTCTTGCTTGTTGATCCCCTTCTACATGTCACAAAATATTTTGCAAAGAAAGTGAGAGATGATGTTATAAGACATGTGATGTTTTAAGTGATAAGACATGTGATGCTATAAGTGAGAGAAGTTTCAGCTAATTTTATATATTCTCATCCATACCAATAGAAGGAAGTGATCTTGACCCCTCTTCAACAAGCATTTTTTGAACTTGGGTCTCCTCCCTATCTTCAAGGTCCATGTATTCTTCAGTGGATTCATTTGATCCAATATCTATATTTGGCTTGACTTCAGCTTGAGAATTTCCTACTTGTTGTTTGAATTTACATGCAAGTAAAGAAAGTGAGAGACTATGAGATATTTAAGCGGAGTTGAAACAAATAAAATCAAAGATTCTTGAACTTAAGAATTCCATGGAACAAAAGAAATTGGAAATAGATGATAAGGAATTTAGGTAATGTCTATGCAAGATGGCTATTTTTTAGTATTAAAGTTTCCAAGTTAAATCTAACATGGTTTTCATAATTGGAAATATATTTACAAGGAAAAAAAATTGAGGTGTTAATAAAAGTCCTAAACACACACTCGACAGAGAGAGAGAAGAAACAATCATGTACCTTGTTTCTTTCTATGATAATTTTCCAAGTTTTGTTCATGCCTCTTCTGTTCTTCTTCCTTTGACAGTTTTCATTGAGACAAATTTTTTCCTTTTCGTTGTTGTCCCATTTTCTTCTTCAAGTTAAAGATGAGTCAAAACAAATCCTCTACCAACTTAGTTAAATTCTCCTCCAAAATTTTCCTTGATTGATAAAAATGAAAAGTTCTCTTCTCCAATATTTTCCTCGATAAATGTGTAAAAATATCTTCTCCAAAATTTGCGCTCCAAGTGATGTAAATGCGAATTAATCTTGCAATTTGATATGGAATAATGAAAAATAAGCTTGTATTTATATGCATATGGGAAAAAAATTAAAATTAAAATGCATTCTAGTGTATGGATTAACTAGATCCTAGTTTAAATGAATCAAGTGGTAATAAAACAAGTTATTTCATTGTGGAGTTTGTTGTTATTTAATGTATAGGTATGCAACATAGAGTAATTTTAGAATTTTGTTCCTTTTCAAAAAGATAATATTCGTCAAGCTTGATACCAAAGGCGCCATATTATCTCAACCAATGAGATAACATAGTGCTTAATAAAGTGTCTCTTAGATAAGTTATGCTCATTGCAGGGTAAGGGAACAACCCAATATATAGTAGAGGAGAATTCCCATGGTCATTCTAGTTAACCAAAACACACCTTGATGGTTCTAAATCAATAGTTGAGATATTTTCATTTGTAGGAGATGAAGAGAGGTTAGAACAATGAAATGAGCACATAGAGGTATAATTTAAATTGAATTTTCTTAATGTTTCAAAGAATAAAATTTTCCTATCCTAAGTTGAAACTAGCAAATTATGCATTGAATTTCTTTAAAAATATATAATTTTATATCTAGTTGTACGAAAGCATGATCATGTTAAATAATGGTGTAGATTAAGAGATTATTTATGAAATAATTTAACATAAAATTTTAGAACTTAGAGGGAAATTGTTTGAATGATGATATAATTATAAAAGGAATGTTCCTACCTCTTCTTTATAATTATATTTTGTTCTAATCCCTCAACATGAATGAGCTTAATTATAAAGTGGCATTCATTTCCTTATCTTTGATAATATAGGATCAAATGGGATGTTGTGATCAAATGAAATAACATAAAGTTTCACAAATCTAGGGGATTCTATAATAGCATTTGGGGCCATTTTGATGCTCTTTGTTTGTGGGTTCAATGTCAACAAAACTTATTTCAATGTGCATTATTGATTTTTGGCTAAAATGAAAGTCTTCTAAAATTCTACTAGAGATCAAATGTATATCATATAAGCAAATGTAAGTTAGAGATCATGAAATAAGCAAATGTATGTATATTAAATATAAGCAAATGTATGCATATCATATAAACATGTAAACAAAAGCAAACACATACATACATGTAAATAGATTCAATGTATAAACATAACATGTTATAAGCAAAGAGGTCATCAAATAAGCAAATGTACAAGCAAACACATACATACATGTAAATAGATTCAATGTATAAACATAACATGTTATAAGCAAAGAGGTCATCAAATAAGCAAATGTACATGTTAGAGATCAAATGTATATCATATAAATAAATGTATGTATCTCATATAAACATTTAAACATAAGCAAACACATTCACACATGTAAATAGATTCAATGTATAAACATAAACATGTTATAAGCAAAGAGGTCATCAAATAAGCAAATGTATGTATATCATATAAGCAAATGAAAGTTAGAGATCATCAAATGTCGAATACTAGAGATCATCATATAAGTAAATACATGTAGTAAAGATCATAAATCTAGTGCAGGGCCTAATATGAATGTTGAATCCTAGTTGAACAACCATCTGAATGAGAACCTTGCTTTGATGGATGTGTTGAGCCCTGCAGATAAAATTGTGTACAAAATGTGTTAAATACATATAATATTAAATAAATTTTATGAAAATTATTTTTAAGAATGTACTTGTATTTTTAAATATCTATCTAGATCTATGCATACATATGCATGTGTACATATACATGTGTATATATAAAAATTTAAAACTCACATGTCCACTGGCAGTAGAATCAACCATAGAGTCACGTCGATGTACACAATCTGGACCAAGGCTAGGAGTGACATAAGGTATGTCCACTTACAATATATATACATATATATTAGTACATGCATATCTAGTTATTAAAACTAAAATTTAAAAATAATTAAAAAAATAATTGAAACATGCACATGCACCCATACATGCGCATCATTTGATATTGGATGACCTGAGTCCTCTGTAATAGTCATCTCCACCATATCAACCAAATGGTCAAGCGACGAGTCAACATCTATATCCATCTTGTATGTCCCATGTCATGCCATAAATGATGAGTGAAGAGAACCATGCAAGTGAGATGGCATCGACGATGACGAACTGAAACCAAACAACATCTTAGTAAAATCCATAGTTTGTGTAGTAGTCGAATGATCTATAGGTAGGCTTGGACGTGCACTAGTGTTGGGCTGAGAGTGATGGGATCCTCGATGTCAATGAACTCCAACTACCAAACGATCTTTGACCTACTCTATACTGATCCCATAGTCTAATGCAATGAAGGCATATGCCTCCAAGAGTTCCTCAACCAAACAATGTAGAGTCCTACATTCCATATCTCTTGTAAGTCCATCAAGCTATGTGGCAGTCGGGATTCTGATCAGAGAGCACAAAATGTGCCATTAAAGACTTAAAAAATATTGATAAAGGTTGCATCTAAAATTTATTTCCTAGAACTAGTAATAATATTAAAGCAACATTACTTAACATTGGTGGTCATGTAAAATCAATTTAGTCATTATTGAAGGTACAAATAAGAGAAGAAACTGAGAGAGATGATAAGCTTGTAAATATAATTTCTAAATTATTGAAGCAATATTTTGATAAGGAGGAAACCAAAAAATTAGAAATAAAATTCTTCATATCCATAAAGAAAATTTGATAGGAGGAAGGGACACATGCACATAATATTTATTGTAAAAGTTACCATACAATGTACAAGAACATGATACTAAGGAACAAAGGTTTCTTATAAGTACACAACAAACCTAGATGAAGATTTAACCCTAGTACAAAAGAAAGAAATAATGAAAGAATAGGAGAATATGACTTGATTTAATCTTTGTACATATTTTTTCTATTATCTCAAATCTTATAGATAATATAAAATCCTCCATATGAAAATATGGTTATATTTACTCATTTAGATAATATTTAATAATTATTTTATTACTCTTATTTTTATAAACTTCTTGGATATTATAGTAAAATAAATCAACTCTTACATTTTTAAAATTTAAAAGTTGCCTATACAAATTCCACAACTAGATATAATGGACTAGCTTTGTATAATGATGCACAATGATCAATCCTTGATGTTCCAAATCATTGATGAAAGATGGAATGATGCACATAATTGGTTGTAGATCCAAGTCTCCCAAAAGAGGAAGGAAATGAAGGCTTTATATTTTTATTAGTAGACTATATTAAGTGTTACCATGGTTAATTATGAATTTTAATAGTTTAAATTTAAAAGGTAAAGAATCTCTTAGCAAGAGAGCTATTGATTGTATGTTTAGAAGATCTTATGAGTCTAGATTGATTATATTATTTTACAAGAAGTAAAATTGGTAACATGTAACCATAATTGAGCACTTTAATTTATTTAGAAGGATGCTTTTATTTGGAAGCTAGTCATTAGAATGATAGACATGATATGAAATTTGATTGATAAGTATATGATAGATTATGCAACTGACTCTAGTGTTTACCCATGTTATAAATTATTTTAAGTTATTTATAAAATTAAGGGCTTAATTTTGACATTATTTATCTTTATGCATTAGATGATTACCAATAAAGATGTCCCTTATAAGGTTCAATGTAATGATGGAAAATAAAGATGAAAAGTATTGAGGACCTATATTTTATTTTAATGGCATAATAAGATAACCCTCTGCTAGCAAATGAAAAATCGTATGTGCTTCATTGTGTAATTATTGAAATTGACACCCTATGATTTGATAGAAATTAGGATATATGGATTGATCTAAATGGAGCTATATCAAATAATTTAAGAATAGTAGATCTATTATAAGTGACATAAAGCCTCAATGTCTCATTTGTATTAAAATATGGGGATGATGTGGCTATTTTAAGGCCCAAAATTTCATGTGTTAATAGCATAAACATATAACATTAATTTTTTTGGGAGTTTGTACCAAATACCTTTTTCCAAACACAACTTTTGTTTAAAATACCTTGACCTATGAATGAAATTAAAAATTTCCTAGTAAAGACCATCAAGGAAGGTCTTAATGCCATATGTGGCTTCCTTTGCCTATTATATAAAATTCAACTAAAATAGCTTTTAAGAAATAGTTCCACAAAATTAGAGGGGTCCAACCATGTTTTCAATTAATTTAAAACTATTATTTTAGGATTTTTTAATTTTTAAATTTATATAATTTCTTACATTATTTTGAATTAGAATGATAATAGTGCTCCATAAATTACACAAAATTGAATGTTATTAATATTTTGGTTAAAAAGTAAGAAGGTTAACCTTTAAAGCCATTGAGGAAGGTATTGCTACTACAAGTGGTTTATCCATGAAGGGCTTGAAGTCTCATAAAGAAAGTAAATACAAGAGGAAGGAACATATAGATGATTTCCTCACAAGTATATATAAATGTTTCTACTTGATTATTTATTTCATCGTAGAAGGAAACTATAAATGTTGTTTATCCTATCACTTTTATCTTATAAATAATCTTAGATGCATGTGACTTGTTAGCTTCCCTTTTCATTTACTCATGTAATTTAAGAAATCTATTATTAGAGTTGCACATGGGAAAAAAATGAGCTCCCCTCTACCAAGGGCTTATTTTTTTCTTATACCAATTTGAGAATTTTATTATTTTAATTCTTAATCCTAATCAAAATGTGGTGAAGGGGAATTAAAACCCATACAATAAGTGTTCCCAATCCCTTCAAAAAGAAAACTTGTGTATTATCCAAAGGCTATCATTATTAGGATTCTAGCTTCTAGTTCTACTATTTCTAGAATAGTACTAGAGCCTAGATTGATGGATCCCTTGTCTCTCCTATGTTTTCTAAAATGATTAATTCTATTGATAACCACCTAAACATGTGCTGGATCTTAGTATCAAAAACAAAGATAAAAACCCATGGATGAGGATCCCTCTAAGATTGGTTGTTCAACCTCTTCGAATGAGATTAGTAACAAAGTTTATGAGTGCATTAAATAGGGGAAGAGGTTGGGTATATAATGTACTTTAGACATGGTTGTTGAATGTAAAATTATTTAGACCATGAGAGGGTTGAACAATTTATAAAGAATTGGAAGACAACTATAATCTACAACATAGCATCCTTAAATGGTTCAAATTTTAAATGAAACAATGAAAGAAAGAATAAGAAAATTGCATAGCTAGATCAGGGAGGAGTAATCTAAAAGCTTAGATTAGTGTAAAATTATTTAAAAATAATTGGAGATAAAAATAATCTATTTTAATAGTTGTTAACATAAATGAAATTCAAGATAGGATTATGTAAGTGAAAAAAAAGTTCTATTGCCTTCATTGAACCTAAATTTATCTAGTTAAGTATGTTTAAAATTAAGAATTCACACTAGAATATCAATATTTCGTAAGAATCTCATAAAGATGATGAATTTAATGGAAGATAATATAAAATCCTCCATATGAGGATGAATTTTATCATTACATTATGAGTGAATCATCTCAATTATATAGCCAAGCACATCAAAAATTTATAGATTGGAAAGCAAAATAATCACACATTTATCATATTTTTATATCTATAAAGTTTCTACCATCAAACTATTTATTATTATAGATTGCATAAAACTATAAATTTAATCGTTATTCCTAATTTATTAAGAATCAATCTAATAAAGTTTTACTTCATATTGTATACTTGTTATAAACATCTCACTAATCCAACCATACATTTTATATATGTTCAAAAATATATAATAACAAAATACAACTTCTAAATATGATAGTAAATATAATCAAACATGACCCAAATGTAGGATAAAGACAAGAATATTAATCTATACCATTATTTTGAGTTTTGTTTAATAGAAATTGTAAAAATTTATAATCCTAAAAAAAAAAATGAATAAACTGAGGATCATTTTAACAATGGTGACCTAAAGATTGGCCTAAAAAATTATAATATTCAGCATTCTCATCACAAATGATATATGAAAACTAAGGATCATTTGGTTATATATTTTCATATATTTAAAATTTGAATATTTATTACTATAACATGTTCATTACAATTAGATTTTTAAATAATATTGTAATAATATTATGTCTTTGAAATTTGTTATGTGGATTTTAATGTTGTTTTTTTAAATTTAAGTTAGAGTAAGTTGAATCTAATGAGATACCTTAAAAAGATTCAAGTAATTTATGTTTTCCTTAAAATTATGATTATTGAGATTAAATAGATAATTGATTGTATTTTGATTTCAAAATTGGAAATAGTTTAAAATTATAGAACCATATTTTCCTTTGATACAAAAAGCTATGTCAAGGATTATTTGTATCTTCCTCATAATTGTGTTTCACATATTGAATATTTCAGGGAGGATTGTGTGGATGATTTGGAAGTTGAAGCATAGATTGGTTGAGATCGACAATGAAATATAGGTTGGATATTTTGATATACTCCAAAATCCTAAGAATAGAGAACATGGCGAGTCATATTTTAATAGACATTATCTTCACTCCTTCTATTCAAATGCAACCTCTCCAACCAATATATTGGATTGCAAAATAAGTAATAGATATATATGAACTTACTCCTAATACTCCTCCATTTACCCCACCATTAGATATATGCATATTGGTATTCACCCACTCAAGTCTTATGAGACCCTAGGTAGCTTTGTGAATACATCAAAAATATTATGCATGATGTCTAAGATTTTAATTGTGATGGATTGATATATTCCAAGAATTTATAAGTGAAGTATATTCATATATATGTATTTGTTTGAGTGTTTAAAATTAGTTAGAAATTTTCTTTGAGGGATTTATGCAAATATGACATCTCAGAAAGATAATTTCATGTCATTTTGGTGTAGGTCATAACTTAACTTTTAATTTATCATTTATGGGAATGACATCTTTGAGAAGTTTATAGAAGGACATAAATGGTCCACTTTTGCATGATGTCTAAGATTTTAATTGTGATGGATTGATATATTCCAAGAATTTATAAGTGAAGTATACTCATATATATGTATTTGTTTGAGTGTTTAAAATTAGTTAAAAATTTTCTTTGACAGATTTATGCAAATATGACATCTTAGAAAGATAATTTCATGTCATTTTGGTTTAGGTCATAACTTAACTTTTAATTTATCATTTATGGGAATGACATCTTCGAGAAGTTTATAGAAGGCCATAGATGGTCCACTTTTTGAATTAAATTTAGTTATGAATTTGTATTTTTTTGGATGGATTTAAATTTGGAGAGATACTTTGGTGAGGAAAATATTTGAGTTACCACATTTTATAAGTTAAAACTTACCTTATCTTGAGAAGAGTGAAGTTTAAAAGGCAGTTGTAAACCCAAATTTTGTAAAATGGGTTTGTTTAAAATGCTTTAGAAAATTTCAAGCAAATGCAATTAGCAACTGTAAATCCAAATTTTGTTGCAAAATGGTTTTGTTTAAAAGGCTTTAGAAACTTTCAAGCAAATGCAATTGGCAGTTGTAAATCCAAATTTTTAAAAAATGGGTATTGTTTAAAAGGTTTTAGAAACTTTCAAGCAAATGCAATTCACAACTATAAAGCCAACTTCCACATCCTTCACCCTTCATGAGCCAAACTGGGAGCTTTGAAACAAGGTATATTCATTTTAAACGATAAATTTTGGTCTCATGGAATTTTCCTTCATTTTAAATGAAAAATTTGTTTGGAATTTTGGTTTCATGGAATTTTCCTTCATTTTAAATGAAAAATTTGTTTGGAATTTTGGTTTCGTGGAATTTTCCTTCATTTTAAACGATTTTTTTTTGTCTCATGGAACCCATTTAGGGTTTACAAATGTTCAAACAAATGAAATTTTAAATCAAGATTCTAGAACAAAGAATACCAACCTGGTTCAAGCTATGGAGGTCAAAGTTGATATGGTGGTGCACATTGAGATGGTGCTCCACGTTGATAGATGTTTCAAGAACTTTCCATTCACCATTTGGATGAATCTTTCTATTCATGTTCATCGTGCTCAAAATGTTCACTGTCGGTTCGTTTGATAGTGATGGATCATGCTTTTTAAAAAACCCTAATTCAAAGTGGTTTGGTCGAACCCCTTAAAATATTGTTTTTCTATTGACTTTGATTTGGTGTGCATGAACCAGTGGTTTAGGTGAACCATAGGGTTCAACCAAATGCCTAGAGGGGTTCGTTCGAACATGCTAGTTCGAATGAACCCCCCTAGCTAGTGAAATCTCAAAAAAATGGATTTTCCTTCCTCAATTCAATTGTAAACCACTATTGTGCTTTCACCCTGGATTGTGTTGAGAAATTTAAAACACATGACCTTCTTCATCTCCAAGGCATGGAATTCAAGCTTTGATTACTTTTCTTTAGAGATAGTGGCCAGATTTGTTGCACTTGCAATTGATCTTCTTTCGGTGACAATGTAGATAAAAAATTGTGATGGATACCTATACTTCTTCCTACTTCTTCTTGATATGGAGGGTATCTAGTTGCATAGCCAAGTGGCTAATGATGTCCTCATTCATGTTAGATAGAAGATTGTTATGCTCTACCCTAAAAACTCTAATGGATGATTTGTTGAGAGAAGAGGTCCTATCACACCTAGTCTTCTTGATGAATAATTTAGAGTTATTTTTTCACACTTTACAAATCTCATTAAAGGGAAATTATGAGAGAAACCTTGCTCCTATGAGATTTAGGGCATCCACACATTCTTCATGAACTCCCCTTTAAAAAACTAGTTTTAAGGATTCATGGGAGAGTTTTTTAATGGATTTCTTGAGCCAAAACTCAAACCTCTCAACATAATTTTCCAATGGACCATCCTCTCTCTATGACAACCTACAGATATCATCTCTCTTTCTATCTATACCTTTCTATTGATCTTGATATTTTTCCAAGAATTTTTTCTTCATGGCCTCTAAATTGGGAACAACATTCCTTCCCAACCCCATGAACCAATGTAAAGAAACATCCTTTAGTATGGCTAGGAATAATTTAATTTGGTGAGAATCTATAGTATAGTCATAGCTCTAGCATAATACATCAAAATTAAAGAGAAAGGTGTTTGGATCCTTTGTAACCATCCCATAGGAAACAAGAAAAATTAAAATTGGTATATTTTTTAGTACAAAATCCCTTTCTTGGTTGGCTATATGGAATTCAAGTATCACATTATCTCTTAGGTTATCCACAACTTTAGTCATGATATAAAATTTTATGGTGGAATCCTCCTTTGTATTTGGTGTAGCTGCAAGTGTAAGGGATAATTCTTCCTCATTAATTCCCTCAAACTCTTCACTTTGTTCACCAGTGTCTTCTAATACTTCATGTGCTAGGGGGAGGAATCTTCCCAAAGTGTCAAGAAATGTGTCCTCATGCAATGGTTTGAACTCTTTATATCAATAGTTCTTGCACATTTTTGGTAAATTATGTTTTTGTTGATGCCTACAAATACCTATTTACCATAGTTCTGAAACAAAGTTTCTATACTACAAAAGATTGAAAAGAATTGAAAAGCACATAAAAGAATCTTGCACTTAGTATCATGCTTGAAAACGAAACTAAAAATGTGGATCCACTCTAATTTTTAATTAATTTGGTGCTACTAGGTATATGCATGGCTCATAGGACTTGAGAATCCCTAATTGAGTAGTTCTCTTTTACAAGAGGGCTGAATTAAATTATCATCAAGGGAGTTGTAAAAAATTAGATAGTGCTAGAAAAATATATGCATTTGAATATATTCTAAACATCTTACATCAATTGTGTATAGATGAATAAACATGTGCAAATACAATAAAAGCTAAAAATTAGAATAAATTTATAATTCATAAAATAGGGGAAATGAATGCAAACAACTACCTTCTACTATGGGTACCTAATGCTTAAGACAATAACTATTAACTATTAAACTATATTTTCCTAACCTAACCAATCCTCTAGACTATGGAACAAAATATTAAGCTACAAAATCCAATTCATGAATTATAACAAATACATTCATAAACAAATAACTAAAAACTAACAATTGAATTCAACAATGCATTATCTAATCTAACAACATAAAATAAAGTGATTCAAGAATACCTCAAGTAGCCCTTTCTTGAGTTGTTGCTTCCATAGGATTTTGTCACACAGTCACTTACTAAGCAAATCATGATATCAAATCAATTCTCTTTATTGCATTCTAACATTGAACTATTACACAAAATCTAATAGGAATTTGTTGAAAATATTTGTTCAATAACATACTTTCTATTCATACTAATGTTGCAACTAATTAGTAATTTACTACTAATTGGATAACTAGATTTCCTCCTCAAAAGAAGATCCTACTATATAGGGTCTATGAGGAGTTTCATTATTCATGGACTGAAAAAATACTTATAAAATAAATGTCAACTCTTCCTCAAGGATAAGAAGAGATTTGAGTTTTTATAAAAAAAAACAATAACTATATGAAACAGGGGTAAAAGAACCAATTATGGACTTTATGTCCAACAACGTTAACTGATCATAACCGAAACATCTTCAAAAAATAGTTTTATTAGAATTTAGTGTCGCTACAATTAGACTCCTTATCCTTGTTATCTTCATTGAAAGGTAAGAGTGATAGTCAGAAATTCATGAGTTGATTATAAAATGACGACCTTCATTTTCTTTTGAAATTTTTGTGTCTTGATCGGTTGACTTTTTCTCTGCAACAATCTGTAGTCCTTATGTTGTGCGATGAGAAACTCGTCATTAAAGGTTGATAGTTATTCTTGCTTCAAGTGATAGTCTTATTCCTAAGGCATCCTCATTATTCCCAATCATAAATTAAACATAAAATCCTACTAAACTTTGTAGGTGAACCCTTTTCCTAGTACCCTAAACAACATGAGTA